>SNQJ01S0022014.1:91140-160423 GCA_010110895.2 Picea sitchensis | reverse complement strand
TCGAATGGTGGCAACTTATATCTAAGAAGAGATGTGACATATACGCTCATTCATAAGAAGACGAGTAAAATGAGGCTCCAAATGCCTTTTTAACATGAAACATAAATGAGAAAACCCTAACCCCGAGAGATGAAACACCAAAAGGTTTGTGGTCCCCGATGGGGGTAGTTGATACGTCAACTTCCCGAGGGCGTAACATTTGCATACAATATCCGTTTGGGGTGATCGATACATAGTTGGAAAGGTATATCCAAGGAGTACATATTACATTGATACTAACATCTTCCATCAACTACATTCTAAGCGTTTCCGAGCCCAAAAACCGGTGTATAGGGCCTCGAAACGTCCCTGAAAGTTTGGGACCCGAAAAATTGTAAAAATATCTGCCAAAATGGAAACTTTTCTTTGAGCTAGTGGAATAGGTGGGTTCCCACCAATATCCACCTATATCATTCCTCCCACCTTAGAAAGAAATGGTCTCCATTTCGTTGAGTGCCCCCATCATATCGAGAAACTTATGCTGAACTTGGCCCTGGTGAGTCACTTGCCTTGGTGCAGGAGCTGCCCTGCTCTGACAACCCAATAAAGTTGGATCCTCTGTTGGCGAGTGCCCTTAATACGAGTGTCTCTGATTTGATCAATGGCTTTCTATTCCATGCAATCAAGGTTAATCTATGTCGGTTTCAACTACCCTGCGATCTCTAATGTGCCTAATAATGGTGGGAAGTATGGTTGAAGGAGGTCCACATCGAACACTGGGTGCAAACCAAGGAAGGGGTGAATACTTAGCTCAAAATCATTGTCACCCACAACCTTAGTGATGGTGTAAGGTCCATCGAGAAGTGGACGAATATTTCAATGGGATCCTATAATGTGCTCTTTCTGCAAATGCAAACATACCTTGTCTCCCATATGAAACTTGTTTGGCACCGGATGTTGATCATGGTGTTGTTTGTACTTAACATTGGCTTTCTATAAAATATCATGGACATGTTGCTGGATGTGCTGAATTTGTTCAATAAACTTGGTGGCTTTGTCGGCCTTAGATTGAGCATGGGATGATTCTTCCTGTGTTGATGCAAGGGGCAATGTGACATTAATGGGACCCAATGGTTGAAATCCCAACCCCATCTGAGAGGGTCTATGATCGATTGAGCTATGAAAGGATTTGTTGTACCTATATTGAATATAGGGGA
Organism: Picea sitchensis; assembly: GCA_010110895.2. NCBI lineage: Eukaryota > Viridiplantae > Streptophyta > Pinopsida > Pinales > Pinaceae > Picea > Picea sitchensis. The sequence continues at coordinate 159,227 of SNQJ01S0022014.1, read as the reverse complement.
GGCTTTCATCACATGTTCACATATGTTTGGAGTTGTACATGCGTAAGATACACACATTCATTCTGTTGACGACCTCTATTTGGTCATCGGTTTAGGGCTGGAAGGAGGTGGCTTTAGTGAGCTTGGTGTCCAAAAATGACCAGAGGATGGACCATAATGTGCTTAGGAACCTACTGTACCAATTTGATATGATGATCTGTGGTATCTCTAAGTGTACCCACACCCATTTGAAGAAGATCTTTGCAGTGGCCTCTACTGTGATATTCTTCTTGCACGCTGTCAGGATGGCCATCTTACAAAACCAATCAACCACAAAAAAAACACAGCCATTTCCTTCCGTGGTTGAAGGAAGGCTCAACATGTAGCCCATCAAGATGGATTCCCATGGCCTATCGGGAGTAGGAAGAGGGGTGTACATGCCTTGCTTCTTAGTGGCTGGTTTGGAAATGATGTAGGCAGTGCAAGACTTGATATACTTGTTGACGTCCTGACGTAGTTTCGACCAATATAAATGCTGCTGTAGTATTGCCACAATATTTTCCATGCCAAAATGTCTTGCCATATGACTATAGTGAGCTTCCCAAATAATCTTTGCACACTCGCTTGAAGGAACACACAGGTGTCAAAGATGGCATAACAATCCATCCTCAAGATGAAATTCAATCAGAGTCATGCATGTGCCTAGCATATGGTAAGTGTTAGCAAAGTCAGGATCGCTCTTGTAGAGGTGGGGCCACACAAATGCCTCATGGCCACAATATTGGAGCACCGTGGTTAAGGCTGCAACTGGAGGTCAACTGAGGTAGTCGATGACACGATTAGTGATTCCTATCTTATATTTGATGGTGAGATGGAACTGCTGCAAGTATGTGAACCACTTTTGATGGCGGTCGTTATGCAATTTGCGTTATGTTTGCATGAACTACACAGGTTTGTGATTAGTGTGGATGAATGTCTCCTTCTCGATAATGTAGTGCTTCCATTGTTGGCGGGATTGTACAATGGAATACATTTATTTGTCATAGGTGGGGTGTTTACGGATGACATCTAATAGTATCTCACTATGATATGCCACTCGATGACTGTACTGAGTGATAACTGTGCCCACGACATACAGTCTCAATTTCAAAAGGTTGCTGCAGATCGGGTAAGGAGAGTATTGGAGTTGAGCACAAGCGATTTTTCAGATCATCGAATGATTGTTGTTGTGACTCCCCCCACACAAACTTTGAATTGTCACCGCCCTTGGTCACTTGGTTGATGGCCCATGCAATATGGAAGAATCCCAGCATGAAACTGCGATAGAAGTTGGCAAGTCCTAAGAAACTTCGAAGCTCGGTTAGTGTGGTCAGGGCTGGCGAATCATGAATGACTTGGATATTGGCTGGATCCACATGCACACCATGCTCATCAACAATGTAGCCTAGGTTTGGACCTTGTTCATGCTGAAGGATCATTTTTCCAAGTTAGCTTATAGCTTTTGTTGTCGCAGAGTGTGAAGGACCTATTGAATATGCTGCAAGTGTTTTTCCCAATTCTTGCTAAAGATGAGGATATCATCCAGATATACCACCAAAAAAGAATTGGCAAAAGGCTGCAATATATTGTCCATCAATATCATGAAATTTGCTGGAGCATTTGTCAAACCAAAGGGCATGACTAGCCATTCGAAAATACCTTCTTTGGAATTGAAATCAATCTTCCATACATCAGTCTATTCTATTGGGACCTAGTGGTAGCTATACTTTAGCTCAATCTTACTAAAAAAACTTGGCTCCCTTGAGCTGGTCAAGAAGGTTGTCAATTCGTAGAATTGGGTACCGGTTCCTGACTGTGATTTTGTTTAGGGATCTGTAATCAATGCAGAGTCGTGAAGTCCCGTCTTTCTTCTGCACAAGTACAATTGGGATCTCATAGGGTGAGGAGATGGGTCGGATGTGTCCTTTTGTAGCAAATCTTGGATTTGTCACTTGATTTCCTCATTTTCCATCAGAGAGCAGCGATAGATTTTCCCATTGGGTAGAGGTGCATTGGGGGTTATATCGATTGAATGCTTGACCTGATAGTTCAGCGGTACCCTAGTGGGTGAGGAGAAGATGTCTTTGTATTCTTCCACGATATTGTCCACCTACTTCTGTTGCGTGGAGAAACCCTGTGCAGAGGCCATGGATGTGGCTGCGACCTTTTTTTCACTTTGAGAGTGAATCATGAAGAAGACAAATTTTCCGGTCTAGGAAATGAACTTCCTACATTGCTTAGGAGAGATAAAATAAATGGTGGTAGGCAGAGCTACCTCTGGTATCATGTACAGTTTTCTACCAAAAGAAATAATAAAACTGTGAGGTCTAGACTCATATACAACATGTCATTTTCACAAGTATGGTTGGACTTGTTATCACATAAAGTTGTCAAGGGCCGCAGGCCGCAGCCATGAGTGCAAAGCACAACACTCAAAGCGACTCATTCCAGGCTTGGAATCAATGGCTGAAGCTCGAAATAGATCTGGATTGTTCAATTAGCAAGAGCCATGCGTCATCATATCCTCAGCTCCGAAATCTTTTCTTAAAGGGAAATGTGGTTTGAGAATTGAAATTCCTGAAGGCTGATTTGTGAAGCAAATATCAACTGTTGATTCGAAGAGGGAAGATCCGATCCGTCAATCTAAAGTGCCAGAGTTGGGCCGTTGACTAGGAAGTCTCATCTCAGGATCACAAGATCGATGACCACAGTCCATTGCGGGGGCGCGACGTGCTTGGGCGATAATTTTCTTGAGTGGTCCCGCAATTGAAACCGTGGTTTCGCAAAAGTAATATGTGGAAAAAGGTGGTGGATTGCGGGCTCATAAGCGGTGTGAACCCAAACCACCTTTGAGCGGCCCCGCAATCACGTGTTTATATGGCGTCCTATCCGAGAGTAGTGTGTGGCCGCCCCCTTGACATTAAGTTGCGTTTCAATCCTGATGCAGGTCGTTAATGAAATTGAGAGAGGTGGTTGAAAAATCGTATCACCACATAAATGGAAAGTGTGCTGAGAATGACCGTGAGTGCAGATTGTCAATCCGAAGCTTCCTTCTGGACGAATTTTCCTGCAAAGCACATAACTGAGGCGAGCTCGCGTCTAACATGAGAAGGACTACATAGTTTGACATAGAGGGCACCGACTGAAGGCTTTGAAGGCACTGATCTGATCACATTCCTGGTGGTTGTAGTTTTGCTTATATATAGGTAGTTTTGATATTTTGTAGAGGTCGATGGTTGAGCAGTGCTCCTGTATTGTAAACTTTAGATGAATAACACTGGTTCTCTGGTTATGTATTTGTTTTTGAGATATCTTGTTTAATGAAAGTCATCTTCTTCTCCATCTTATTTTCCTCTGATACTGTGAGAGTTCATGTTTGATTGATTCACATGGATTGTTGTAACTGTATTATGATAAATGTTTGATTATAGTACTATTATGATTTCTTTCAGCTTCCTTGAAATTTGAATCCAAGAGGATGTTGTGTTTAAGTTTTTCCTCCTTAGGCTATCGAAAAATATGATATTCATAGCATACCTCTACACTTTTCTCACTAAATCTTCCTCCTAGTCACCCTTACTCCAACTTACTGACTGAAGTTGATTCAAGACCTCAATCGCTGGTGCATGCTAGTCCAATTTTTTTTGAGTTAGAATCTCAAGTCTTATCCATTTGACCCCCTTAAAACTCATTTACATTTAGTGTATAAACTAATGGGTACTGGGCTTATTCTCATTACAGTTTGAGGGTGATTCCTAGTGCTAACATAAATGGTGCCATTGTCGGGGATGGATTTGAGAAAATTGAAGAGGTCCCTGGGAAGAACAACATAGATCCAACTCTTGATGGTAGACAAGATAGGGATACATAAAATTGATTGTAACCATCTACCTGGCGAATCCACAATCAAAGACTCCACTGGGGAAGATCCTATTGATAGAAAGATGAAGGGAATGACTAGGTATTAGCTTATGAGCTTTCTGCATGAAATTTTGTTATTCTTTATCAGCTCATTTTTGTTTTTCCCTTCACATATAAAGATGATCATATTTTTCTTTGTTTATTCAGTTGATCACCAAACTTCCTTTATATATCCATCCTTGGAGGAAGAAGCCATACTTTCTGCTTGTGTTGTAGATACTGATCTTGTATCCTCAGCTCAACCTATTCATAAGGATAAACTTCATACTGAGATCCTTCCTAGATTCAATCACCCTTGCATCCCTGAGGAGGTTGAAACTGATCCACAACCTCCTCAAATCTCATCACATCCTGCTATTACTGTTGAGCCTTGTCATCAGTGTGTTAAGCCTCATATTCATCCCACTAGTTTTCAAACTACAATCAAAGACAAGTTGTTTAAACCTTTAAATCTTCCATATCACCTTCATCCTTATCCTCCTGATTTCGTTAAATATCTTCCTCGTTTTTCTGGGGAAGATCATGTTATAACTAAGAGGAATGTGGAGGCCTTTGATAACTTTGTTGGTCAATTTGAGATTGCTCATGATGATGTTTCCATGAGATTGTTCTCAAATTCATTTTTTGGAGATGCTATTGTGTGGTTTAAATGTTTGGGAGCTAACTCCATTGGTTCCTGGGTTGAATTATGCAATGCATTTTTGAAGTGGTGGGGTGAGAAAAATTCCCTTGATCAATACTGGGATTATTTTAATACCTTGAGGAGAGGGGAAGAGGAAGCCTTTTCCATCTTCAATATGAGGTTTTACCATGTGTATCATAATATGCCTGTAGAGATCAGACCCACAGAGACTGTTTCCATGGTGTACTATGTCATGGCTCAACATTCAGAGCTTGTTCTTCACCTGAGAGAAAGGAAATAAACATATTTATCTCAGTTATTCATGGATGTTGGGGAAGTGGAGGAGAACCTCCGAGCTTGTGGCAGGATTCAAAGTCAGTATCATCTCAACTCTAAGTGTAAGGAAATTTTTCTTGCTGTCCATATGAAGGAAAAGCTGTGGATGATTTTGTCTTCAAAGCATGTATCAATGAACAACCCTGTATTGATAGAAATCATGTGTATGAACAACTAGGAGCAACAATTACTACTGTTCCTGAAAGATATATTTTTAACAGTTATTTTCCTGATAAAATTACTGATTTAAAGGCCGATCATAGATATGAAAGACAACCCCTTTTTGATGAATATCCTAGTAATGATGAGCAACAATATTATCTTGTATTTGATCACTATGAAGACATTAAGGATGATGCAGAGGTTGGTCTTGTCACAAAAGACACAAAATTTGACCAGGAGCAACCCTTAGTTGAGGCACATGAAGAGATCGTTTATTCTTCGCTCGAAGTAAATCCACAGTYGTCAGTGGATGAACAACCACCTACGTCCATCCTTCTTCCACTTGTACCTACAGTTCACAATAAGAAACTATTTGACCCACAKATGCCCGTGGTTGTCATTCAATCAAGTGTGCCTATAGGGGACATCAASYGRGCTGTCAACAACTTTGAAAAAGTGAAGKTAACCTTTCRTAAGTTAATCAYGCGTTGCCTTCAGTTTCATGACCCTTTCAATGAGTACATAAAGTTACACTTTTCAAATGCTTTGGAGCATGCAGGCTTGATATTTTTATCAACATTTGAAGGTAATATGGGTGATCATAAGAATGGAATTAGCCAGCTGTCACACTTTCCTTGTCTTTTATGGATCATTTGCAGTGAAGTGAAGGATTCCGTTATCAAACAGTTTGAATGGCTATGGTGGAAGTTTTATTTCACCTAGCTCATTGTAAAAGTAAGTTAGTTTAGGTTTTGTACATAAATAAGCTCTTTCTGGAGCATGGGTGTTTGTTTTCCTTTTTATAAGTAGAATAGTGTACATGTCGGCCTTCGGCGAAATGTTTTGAGCTCGACTCCATAACCCAATGCATAAGGAGACTGGAGCTTCTTGTTCTTGGCAGCTTGCAGGGAGCATGCTATCCCCTGTGGAGCCAAATGTTATCACATAAAGTTATCAAGGGCCACAGGCCGCAACCATGAGTGAAAAGAACAACACTCAGAGTGACTCATTCCAGGCACAAAATCAATGGCCGAAGCCCAAAATAGATCTGGACCGTTTAATTAGCAAGAGCCATGCATCATCAGATCCTCAACTTCAAAGGTTTTTCTTAGAGGGAAATGTGGTTTGAGAATTTGAAATTCCTGAAGGCTGATTCACAAAGTAGATCTCAACCATTGATTTGAAGAGGGAAGATCTGATCCGTCAATCTAAAGCACCAGAATTGGGCCATTGATCAGGAAGCCTCATATTAGGATCACAAGATCGACGACCACAGTCCATTGCAGGGACATGACGTGCTCAATCGATAATTTTCTTGAGCGGTCCCGCAATTGAAATCGTGGTTTGGAAAAAGTAATACATGGCAAAAGGTGGTGGATTGCGGGCTCAGAAGTGGTGTGAACCCAAACCACCTTTGAGCGGCCCCAGAATCACGCATTTATATGGTGTCCTATCCGAGAGTAGCATGTGGACATCCCCTTGACATTAAGCCGCATTTCAATCTCGATGCAGGTTGTTAATGAAAGTGAGAGAGGTGGTTGAAAACTCATCTCACCACATAAATGGAAAGCGTGCTGAGAATGACCGTGAGTTCAGATTGTAAATCCAAAGCTTCCTTTTGGATGAATTTTCCTGAAAAGCACATAACTGAGGAGAGCTCACATCTGGCATGAGAAGGCCTGCACAGTCTGATAGAGTGGTCGTCGACTGAAGTCTTTGAAGGCACTGATCTGATCACATTCCTGGTGGTTGCAGTTCTGCTGATATATAGGAAATTTTGATATTTTGTAGAGGTCGATGGTTGAGCAGTGCTCCCATATTGTAAAATTTAGATGAAGAACACTGGTTCTCTGGTTATGTATTTGTTTTTGAGATATATTTTTTAATGAAAGTCAACTTCTTCTCCATCTTATTTGCCTCTGATACTAAGAGAGTTCATGTTTGATTGATTCACATGGATTGTTGTAACTGTATTATGATAAATGTTTGATTATAGTACTGTTATGATTTCTCTCAGCTTCCTTGAAATTTGAATCCAAGAGGACCTTGTGTTTAAGTTTTTCCTCCTAAGGCTGCTGGAAAATCTGAGATTCATAGAAAACCTCTACACTTTTCTCACTAAATCTTCCTCCTACTCACCCTTACTCCAACTTATTGACTGGAGTTGATTCAAGACCTCAATGGCTGGTGCATGCTAGTCCATATTTTCTGAGTTAGAACGTTATTATCTTGAGTCTTATCCATTTGACCCTCTTAAAACTCATTTACATTTAGTGTATAAACTAATGGGTACTTGGCTTATCCTCATTAAAGTCTGAGGGTGATTCCTAGTTCTAACATGACTAAAAGAACATCACAAATTCCAATGGGGGTAATATCACACAATACCTCATCCTTGAAGGGCTTGATTCCATAGGGTAGACAACACTATTGGCTGATGCAGAGATCACTTCCTTGGTGGAGACACTTGATGGTGTAGGGATATGTGTGTGGTGTCGTCAACATGTTCAACCGCTTGACGACCTCTGATGAGACCAAGTTCTTTTGACTTCTGCTATCGACAATGAAATGCATCAGAGCACCATTCACCCACATCTGTGAGTGAAAAAGGTGTTCACCTTCCTCCGGTTCGTCTGATTCACTTGGCTGGACCTTGGTGGTAGCGACAATGGCACCAGGTTCTGCATCAATGATCCACTTCCCCTTTTTTGGATTGGATTCAAAGTTGAAACCTACCTTTGACTATGAGGTTTCATCTTGGCCACCAACGACTACTTCGAGCGACATTCATCGATGTTATTCCAGGGGATTTTATGGAATTCACACCACTTCCTAGTGTCTTTCTTCGTCTTCTCATTACCCTTCTTTGTTTGTGTCTTGAACTGGTTGTCCTGAGGGGGTCCATCCTTGCTCCATCCTTTGTTCTATGGGTTGGGGCCACCTTTTCCTTGCTTCTGCTGTGAGGAATTTGAAGATCCAAACTCCCACTTCTTCTGTTTAAATTTCTGCTCGATTTTGACAACATATCGATAAGCCGCGCCCAATGACGAGATGTCTAGAAACTCCATTTTTGTTTGGATATATATATGCATATAACTGTTGTAATTGAGAACCATACGTTGTTCGAAGTCTTTGATAACTAGCTTGGTGTGCAAGTTATGGAAGATATTTGTGAACTATGGTACTGTCTGGTCCCTTTCTTGTTGCAGTGTGGCCATTTCGTATACTGGTCATCATAGCTTCCAACAAGGTAGTGTTGTTCCTTAATAGAATCCCTGAAAGAATCCCAAGTGGGTGGAACTAAAAATATACAGATTACTCAATGTCCTTTTGCTCACAGTAAATCTCCCACCAATCCTTTACATGGGGGACAACCTTAAGGAGCACAAAGGTAATATTTTCTCTATTGGAAAAATTATGGACTGAAAAATACCCTTCTAGCAGATTCATCCATTTATCTACAACATCCACATATATTTGGCCTTCAAATAAGGGGATATCAAAATTGACTTGTACCTTGAAGGGGGCGGTGCCTCCAAATTGATCGCTTGATGAAGATGCGTCGCCTGTTGGTAGTCGTTGAAGGATCTGTGCAAAGTTATCCATCATCTTGTTCCTTTGTCATATGAGGACTTCCTCATGCAACAATTTAAAATGATCTCCTGGTCCAACGTTTCTGTTTTCTTCCGCCATGGGAGGCCACCATGATTGGTGGGGACGGTATTACAAGGACTCAGCTAGTTCGAGTCCCAACTCCTTATACTATGACCTCATTGGGGACATGCACAATGAAACAAATAAAGAGAAGACCACTTTGATACCATTGATATGGATTTATAAATGGAATGAAATGAAATACATATATATAGCAAAGAAACACACGAAGATACAATAAAACTTAACTTCTATTAATAACGAGAACTTGCTGAAATTGTAAAAATGCAGATTGAAACAAAATTGCTTGAATGGTGACAACTTATATCGGAGAAGAGATGTGACAGATACACTCATTCACAAGAATATGAGTACAATGAGACTCCAAAATCCTTTTTAACATAAAACATAAATGATAAAACCCTAAACATACAAAACCCTAACCTCGGGAGATGAAACTCCAAAAGGTTTGTGGGCCCCAATGGGGGTAGTTGATATGTCAACTTCCCGAGGGCATAAATTTTTCATACGATCTCCGTTTGGGGTGTTCGATACATCGTTGGAAAGGTATGTTTGAGGAGTACATATTCCTTTCAGCCTATACCATTTGGAAAGGTATAGATGAGCCCAAAAACCATCATTCAAGGCCTCAACAAGACCCCAAAAGTTTGAGACTCGAAAAATTATAAAAAAAAACTGCCAAAATGGAAACTGTTCTTTGAGCCAGTGGAATAGGTGGTTGGCCACCGATATCCATTTGGATCATATTCTCCCATGGTCATGATACCTAACTTGAGTTCAAAGAACTCTTGCATCTTCAATAATGTTCTAAAATATATTCCTTCTGAAAATAATTCTTAAATTTCTTCCAAGTGATCCTTCTTCCATTGATGTGCTCAACTTGCTTCAACTGATCCCATCACATAAAATATTTTCCATGTAAATGGTAAGTTGCAATTTTTTCTTCTAGATTAAGTGGGTAGTTGTGCAACTAAAAATATTTCCTTATTACAAGCAACCAGGCTTCAATATCATCTTCCCTTTCTCCTTCACCATCAAAGTTTACGGCTTAAGCTTCTTCAACTCTCCTTGCAAACTGTCCTAGTCATGTCTTCTTCTTTGATGTTTGACAAGAGACACTTCTGGACTGCTCCTTGAATCCTGAGATGCATACGACTTCCTAGATTAGTAATAAGGTGAGTAATGTCTATGAGTTCCACTAGCCCTTATTGAATGACTGGATTTTCTTTAGTTATCTCTTCTTTCATGCTGTCTACTGTAACATCCCCGCTATAATTCCCAATTTAATTAATGTGTAATGTAGATATAATGTGGCTATGATCAAAGTGATGTATATGTGAAATGTATTTCCAAGTTTTAATAATAAAATGTGATACCAACTTCCAAGGAGACATGGAAAAACACGGGGGATGAATTGATGCACAAGAGAGGGGAGGGTCTAGGAGAATGTCTAAGAGAGGGGGTATAAGGGGGATTACCCATGTCTATTAATTCTACCCACATTCCTGAATTTTATTATCATTGTGTATTAAACTCTATTGTTTGATTGAGTGCCCCCAAAGACAATCATTGAATGCATGTAAGAGGGTGGGTGTGAGAAGTCACATCCCATAGTTACTGGGAGCATGGGGGTTGAGTGCAATTATCTTTGGAAGTGTGCGAGTCAAGCAAACAAGCCAAAGGAGAGAAATTCATATGGGTAGTTACAACAGTTTTAGATAGTCAAGTTTTGGGGCATGAACAACAAGTAGAGAGAAAGAAAGAGAGATGGGAGTTGGAACATCCATGGAAGGGAAAATTTGGAGCATGTTGGAGTGTATTCAGAGTGTTGTTGGAGCTAAAGATTGAAGAGCTAGGTTGTCAGGCATGAAGAGTGAATTCCCGTGTGAGTTACACTGTAACAACAAGTGTTTGATGTTTCTTGCTGGTAGTTTTCCTAGCAGTGAGTTCCCAACAAAGATATTCCTGGTTACTGTTGAAAGATTGGTTGTCATTGATGTCAACCATTGAAGAAGTCAAGAATCCCCGAAGGTATGGTTATGAAACCCGCAGTTGATCAAGGAAAAAGGGCATGCAGGACAATGTAAATGCATGTAACTCATTCAAGGATGGACAATATGTATCATGTCATTTATGATGATATGTGGTACACCACGTGGTTCCTCATGGTTGAGGAGGTATGGCCTTGTGAATTTGGAGGACCCTGAAGAATGATCTGGAAGTCCCTAAAAGTTCAACAAGTAGTTATAGGTCATTCATTAAGGGTAAAGAGTTGCAACAAGAATTTAATTAAGGGTAAAGTGGTTGCAAGTAGCCATAAAATAAGGAAAAGGGGTAAAACAATTACAAGCTATCCCCTAAAGGAAGTCACTTGGAAAGTGTAAATAAGACTTCAAGAGACTCCTATTAAAACCTATTGAGCACATTGAATATCTATGTTGTAAAGTGTTGTGGGTAGGTACAATTGAAAAATATGAAGTATTGAGTCTAAGGCAGTGAAGTTCAGTGAAGAGAGAAGTTGCAGGGCCAAAGGGACAAAGTTGAGATTATTGTTCTAGGTTTTTTCCTGAAGTTATCCTTGAGTTGCAGTGAAGGAAGAGCGTGGACATCTGTAGGGTTCAATGAAGGAAAATGCGAGCGCACATAGAATAAAAGAAATTCGTGGGTTGCAAAGTAAGTATGGCGCAAACATCTGCGAGCCTCAATGGGATAGAGCATGAACATCCACGAGACTATAGAGCACATGGCGTAGATATGTAGAGAAAACTAAAGTCCAGAAGATCAAATCCATCAGGTTAGCTACAATTTGAAAGGTATGGTTTACTACGCATGTTAGGGTCTATATTATGCAGTAGTCCATCACATAAATGTCTTAGTAGTTTATGGGTATTTGATTTGGAAGACATTCTTATGGATCTTGGTATGAGGGTTTGAGGCATAAGGGTTTGAGTGGTAACAATTGATGAAGCATAACAACAGTGACATGTTATGGCAATGATAGTGACAGATCAATAATAGGTTGATTGATTTAGTGGTAGCGATAGGTTGTCTACATTTATATTTCTGGGTGGTTGGACGGGGCAAGGAAAGGGGGTTGTATCCTCGTTTCGGTTGGTGCCAGAGAATTGGGGAGTTGGAGATTCCTTAAGGTTGGAGCCTGAAAACTAGGGGGTTGGAGCCTCCTTTTAGTTTTAGCTAGAAAATAAGGAAGTTGGTGCTTCCTATGAATGTATTTCTTTTGACATATAATAAAAGCATTATGTGGTTTTCTCCCGCATTGGGTTTCCATGTAAAATTCTGGTGTACTATGTATTTATGGTTGCTTATTTTTAATGGTTGATTTATACTGCTGATGATACGTTAAATGCTAATGTTAAACTGTTGAATGTTGTTCATAAAGTTAAATAATACACATTGTGGTTAAAAGTGGTAATAAAGTACTCAAGAAGAAAATCACAGAGGAACTAGACCACCTAGAATATTCATAACACATAACCAACAATCAACAACATCTCAAGAAGAAGAAGGTTTCATAAGAGCAACACCATTCAGAAGACCCCCTACATCCAGGTATCAAACTATTTTTCTTGGTTTATGCTAGTATTGCAACAATTTTTGTCACAAAGATGCAAACTGTAGAGCCTATGACAAGAACAAAAGAAACTATGAAGGCTATTCAAACAATAATAATCCTAGAAAATCACATGAAGCAAATAACATAAATCACAACAATTTTGGTTCACTAAGTAATGAATAGAGTGCTACAAGTGCAACAATTTTGGACACATGGCAAAAGATTATATACTGAATGTTCATCCAAAGGAACCAAAGAAAAATAGTAACAATAATAAACGAGAACCACAAAGGATATGGAGAAGAAAGCAGGTTCAATTCAACACTGAAGAATGCTCACTTGCTCTACAAGTGCAACACAAGAAAAGTGGGCGGTATGTTGACAACGATTGTTCAAAGCACATGACAGGTGACAAGAACATGTTCCTGACTATAAAGAAGGAACAAGATGAATAAATTTCATTTGGAAATGATAAATCTACCAGAATAATAGGTAGAGGCACAGTGAAGCTTGGGAGAAAAGATGCCAAGGAAAAAAATGTTCTACTGGTCGAAGATATGAAGCACAATCTTCTAAGTGTTCGTCAAATGTGTGATCAAGGACACAAAATTTTGTTTGAAACAAAAAAATGTGAGATAAAAAAAGAAGGATCAGGCAAATTGGTGGGTACAACTAGAAGAACCCCAAACAACATATAATATGTCCTAAATGGGATTGGAATGGAAAAATGTTGCTTAGGAAAGGAAAATAAAAGTTGGCTCCGGAACAGAAGGATGGGTCACATGAAATTTGATAACCTTGTCAAAATCAACAGAAAGAAATCAATGAAAGAAATGCCTGTGATCTCAAAGCCATCAAATACTCTATGTGAGCATTTTCTACAAGGAAAACAAACCAGGACCAAGTTCAAATTAAAAGAGTACTCCACGACAAAACCATTGAAGATTGTACACACTTATCTATGTGGACCTACAAGAACAAAGGCATTAAATGGAAGACAACACTTTATGCTACTATTTGATGACTACACAAGAATGACTGTAGTTTGCTTTCTCAGGAAGAAGTCAGAGGCATTCAAGCACTTCAAGACATACAAAGAGATGGATTTGAAAATCAAGTGTTTGAGATCAAACAATGGAGGAGAGTTTACATCAAAGGAATTCATGGATTTTTGTGGTGAACATGGAATAAAGAGACATTTCTCAGTAGCTGAGACACATCAGCAAAATGGAGTGGTCGAAAGGAAAAACAAAATAGTACAGGAAATGGCCAGAACCATATTGAAATATTCCAAGTTGAGTGACATCTTTTGGGCACAAACAATTCATATAGAAGTTCACATTCAAAACAGAGGAATGATCAGAAGTAATAGTGATAAGACTTCCTACGAGTTATGGAAAGGAAGACCGAAAAATGTGAAGAATTTCAGAGTATTTGGAAGAAAATGTTATAGCAAAAGAGAAGATGCCAGGCTTGGAAAATTTGACTCCCAAGTTGATAAAGGAATACTAGTTGGGTATTCAAGAAAAAACAAAGCATATAAATGATTCAGTCCAAGAATCAACATAATCATTGAAGACATCAATGTAACGATTGACGAGACAGAGGTACGAAAAGGAAAAGAAGGAAGAGAATATTCAGAAGAACATGATAACGAGGAAAAGTGGGTGGTATGTTGACAACGGTTTTTCAAAGCATATGACAGGTGACAAGAACATGTTTTTGACTCTAAAGAAGGAATGATATGGATTAGTTTCATTTGGAAATGATAACTCAACCAAAATAATAGGTGTTAGCACTTTGTAAATTATGTTCGGCTGAATTGACAGACGACAGAGGTAACTGTTTCAACCAGCTTTAGAGTTGAGGCACTAGCCTACTCAACTCAGAGAGGGCTCTCTCATGTCACTTGATACATCTATGGAAATCGGTGGCTAGAATTGGTTTGTTTTGGGGTTTTAATAAAGTTGTTGAAGATCTGAAGATGACCTTTGGGCTATGGGGTCAAGAATGTAGGATGTATTTCCAAATCGGGAAAACAATCAAGAGGAAAAGGCTAAATGAGGAAGTGACTTCTGAGTTTATGCTTGAAAATTTTAGATGGTATAGAAGAAAAGAAACACACAACTATTATCAGAGCATTATAGTAATGAATTCTGAAATGGTTTAGAAGAGATGAACACAGTCTAAATCGTCAAGCTGAGAGCATCGAATAATGAATTCTGGACTTTTAGTTTCTTAATTTAGACATAAGAAAGAAAAATGAAAATATAGAATAACAAGAATCACATACTATGAGAGAAAACGAGACTCATAACACCACCGATTAGAATCTTTTCATAAAAAGTCCCAAAATCTACATCTACACCCATGTATTCATTCCAGCCCCAGAGATTTATAAAGTTTTCCTGCACAGAGGACATGCTCCTCTTTTCTCTATCTTTCTATACTCATGAGGCCAAGCATATATAGAGGAATTTCATATGGAATTTAAAACGTTTCGACTTCCTCCTAATTCTAAAAACAGATACGAGTTACAAAAAGGAGGAACAATTGTATTATTTAAAGGGACCGTTAGTAATTGGTCTGTCATATCAGGACTCCCTTCTCTTAAGTTGACATCTGTCTAAAACTATCTGAAATACACCAAAATTTTACCTGAGGATTCACCTCAGCTTGGCGATTTCCCCCTCTGGAGTACTCCACCAATTGAAATTTTCCCTGACGCTCTCTATCATCTCGGTTTTGGCCTCTGATTTCCTCCTTTTTCTCCTCTTCTTCTTTGCGGCCGGGTGGCAGGTGTTGTCTGTGTGTTCATTTATGACAAGATCCCTTATAACGAGGTTTAATCTTACTCTTGACTCTGTCTCAATTTTAGGTTCGGTATGAAATTTAGTCGTCTGCATCTACAAGAACCATCTTTCATTCTTACTTATTGACCTGCCTGGTACCTTAGCTAAGAACCCAATTGCGCTTGATGCCTTTTGACGGATATTATCCATGTTTTTCGGACTTCGCAGAGACCTTGATTTGGCCACCCTTTGAGTTTAAAAAATTTAGGAGCACAGTACGAGCTTGTTTTTCTTACGCATAAGATGACAATTTCCCAGAATAGGATAAAATGATTCATATTGGAGATTTTGATGTTCCATGTACTTTGCTCATGAATTACTGTCATAGTACCTTGGTGTGCCATGCTTCATCAATCCCCTTCGAATGATGAGCCTCGAGTTAGTTATGCGACAACGTCCTTTTGGTACGTCATGCAGGAAAGTACCTGGGCCGATGATGTGAGGTGATCTGACCAACCACCATCCTTCCCGTGAGCTATTGACATGAAATTTTGAACCATGTGACATTGGGGCCATATGAAAAGTGGTTTTGGGAAATCCACCGTCTCCCCCGATGCGTGTGTAAGAGCACCATGCGTTCCCTGTCGAAACCAGAGTAGTTTTCACCGGTCTGCCTTCACGATGTTAAGTTCCATGCTATTTGTTTGTCCGATGTAGGCTTCGATCGTAGATCTGAGATTCTTCAAGATTGACGTCCTGCCGAGCTACTCCCTTCCCACTTCCACTACATTTGTTCATACGCCACGGAATATAGCTGAGCACCCTGAACTATTGCACCTCTATTGTGGTATAGCATCTCGCTAAACTTCATAAGTTTTTAGATCCCGATAAAAATGGTTAGGGTGATAACATTGGCTCCAAATGGGGATGCTATCCTCCCAGCGAGGTAGAAAAGAACTCGTATACCTAGTGCCTGATCCATGGGGCTGTTCCCCAAAACATGTGTGTGTCCTGCTTTTACCAAGCTCTGTGCACTACTTCCAACTGCACGGGCGACGCCCGAGTGCATTATTGAAAACTGACTATATATAGTTCTAGAAAACTCAAACTGGAAAAACGCTTGACCAACAAGCTTATTATCACATTCCCACCTACCCTAAAACTGCTGGGATGACCACTCACTCAAGTGATGCTAAAGTGCAAATGCAACCAATCAAGCAATTGATTTCCTGATTTTCCTTTCACATTTTTCTCAAGTTGGTAGAAAAACGTAAAGGATGGCGGCGGAAAAAACAAATTGAATCCAAAATATGAGCTTATGAATGAAGCAAATTCATCCTTCACTGAAGACTGTAATAGGATGACCATCAGATCTTGAAAATCATGAAAAATCATTTCTCCCTGATGAGCAAAAACTGAAAGGCAAGTATCTTTCATCAGTGTTAGTTATTTTTGCTCTATTTCTTCTGTTCTGAGAACATCTTCGAATGAAATGGTGACGATAGGTTTTTCTGCTTGGCCATGCATGTTAACAAAAATATTCATATATTCTTGAACAACTTCAAATATGACAGCCATATAATATGCACCAAAGTTATCCTCTTGTTCATCAAACAACTCTGATGTGGTTTCATTAAATTTCTGGAAATTTGTTTAAGGACAACCACTTTGACTTTCCAATGAATAAATATAAATAAGTTCTTGCTCATGCACTACTTCACAGTCCAGAGCTCCCGTGGATGGATTTTCAAAACCTTGATTTTCAAATGACTTGAATAAAACCACTGCCTCTTCATTATCTTTCTGTGTTTCTGATGGAAAAATGGCATACACTTCTTCATCTATGTCATTTGTTTCTTTATTGCTGAGAAACTTCCATAGATGCAATTTCAAAATCTTCATCCATGTCTATGTTTCTTAAAAATTTAACCACGATGTCATTCTCAAGGGAAGAGAAAACACTCTGAAACACCTTTTCATGTTGAGAATCCATACTAATTTCGGGATGGAGAAAATGACCTTGAACAATACTTTCTGGAGCAACTTCTTCTTCCTTTTTAGGCTGATAGTTGAACATAGACTGCAAATCTGAGCTAGCATGACCCTTTATGTGATTGTCCATAGACTTATCATCACCACTCTGTTCATGCTTGGAGGATCCCTATCATGAGATACTACAAATATTTTTCTTCAATAATTCGAAAGAAGAAAAACATAATGGTAGGGTTGTCCTCCCTGATTTGAAATCGTCTTCAATTTCATTGTCAACATATGGTTGTATTTTAGCGCAAGCAATAGGGTTTCCAAGTGCATGAAAAGAATGTTGTGACATCTTGTCATTCTGCTCCATTGATCTAGCGTGGCTTTTCATAAGCACAGATTATTTTTCTTCGATGATGATTTTAGGATTTTCTTTCAGCAATTTGAAAGAAGAAAAGCATAGAGGTAAGGAATTCCCTTCAACTGATTCAATACTTTCTTCTTTGTAATTGTGATATGCAGCCTGATTGCTTTCATTATACTGCTGAAAATGAACATTTTTTGATAGAGAACATGTGGTTGATTGTTCCAGGGGGTCAACATTGTAATCATCATATTCATCGTATATAGGCAAATCATTAACATATGCCATGTCATCTAACAAGAACAAACTTAGAACATCAACCTGTTCTTCAACAAGCTGCTTTTCACACTCATATTCTTGACTATATACAAATGAATACATGAAATGATCAGCCCTCTGCTCATCATGGAATGGATCAACACCTCCTCTTTCGACAAGTGGGATGTAATTTTTTGCAAAATCATTATCATTGGAAACTTCAAGAGGACCCATGATATTGTCAATTCTATGCTCAAGATTCCAATTAACTATTTTCTGTTCATATTCACTTTCATGTCCTTGAACATTCAACGCCTCATTTTGGGTTTGTTTACATGCTTGGATGTTGTGTTGAATGTCCTGAGCATCACTAAACATTTGTTGTAAGGACCCAGGTCTTATTTCCATCAGGAGGAAAGAAAAATCTGGATGAAGAGCAGTTGTGAAATGGAGCATGGCAGCAACTTCAGAGGGTTGAATTTATTTGGACAAATTATAATAGACACTAGAGAAATTTCTACTGAATACATAAATAGATTCATTGCTGTGTCTTTTCAAGGCATAAAACTCAGTGAGTTGAAACTCTAAGGATTTCTCCTTGCCCCAAAATTTAAAAAAATCTTTCTTCAATTCCACCCATGAGATGATGGTTTCTGGGTGTAAGTGTTTGAATCAGTGTTTGGTGTCTCCTTTCAAGGATTGAGAGAAAATTCTCATACACACATCATCATGGTCAATCTTGAATAAATCTATAAAATGATCAAACCCTTGAATGTGCTTTTCAACAGATATGATACTCGATTCTCCGTCGAACATAGGTAGGAACTCATAGTAATTTGAAGGGAAATCATGAAGGGTTTGGGGTAGCTTTAAGGGTATATATCTATGTTGGGACTTAGGGGGTGTTGGGCCAAGAACAGTGGGAGAGACATTGGTCTGAGTCTCATGGGATTCATCAACTTGGTCATTGTCATTGCATGGCCTAGGTGAAACCTTTTTATGAGAACCAACGACAAGGCGAGGGTATGCATGTGCAACGTATAGAGGAGGAAATATAAATTTAAGTCTTTCAGGATCATTATTAAGATAGAACAGGTAAAAGAAAGTTTGTTTGGCATTTTCAAGGAAGGAGCAGATGCAACTTAAAATGAAAAGTAAAATGCTTTGTAAGAGGTCCCATTTTGAGTACCTGTTTTCTCTCATGATGCCCTTCCTTGCCCCTGTCAAGGGGTTTCATCTTTTAGTGAAGTTTCAGTCTCACGCTTGAAGTATTCAGAGTAGGGCCGCCTCTTGGAAATTCAGGATTCTTTTATCAGTGGAGTCTTCTTCTAACCGAAGTGGAGTCGCCAGAGAAGGAATACAACCAATGTGTGCCTAAGTGTCTACCGCTCTCAGACCCTAGAAATCAACCATGTCGTTCTTCCCAGGGAAAATTTTTAAATTTCGTCCCCGACAACAATGCCAAAATGTTAGTACTCTATAAATTTTGTTCGGCTGAATAGACATACGATAGAGGTAACTGTTTCAACCAACTTTAGAGTTGAGGCACTAGCCTACTCAACTTAGAGAGGGCTCTCTCATGTCACTTGATACATCTATGGAAATCAGTGGCTAGAATTGGTTTGTTTTGGGGTTTTAATAAATTTGTTGAAGAGTTGAAGATGACCTTTGGGCTATGGGGTCAAGAATGTAGGATGTATTTCCAAATCGTGAAAACAATCAAGAGGAAAAGGCTAAATGAGGAAGTGAATTCTGAGTTTATGCTTGAAAATTTTAGATGGTATCAGAAGAAAAAAAACACACAACTATTATCAGAGAATTATAGTAATGAATTCTGAAATGGTTTAGAAGAGATGAACACAGTCTAAATCGTCAAGCCGAGAGCATCGAATAATGAATTATGGACTTTTAGTTTCTCAATTTAGACAGAAGAAAGAAAAATGAAAATACATAATAACAGGAATCACATACTATGAGAGAAAACGAGACTCATAACACCACCAATTAGAATCTTTTCATAAAAAGTCCCAAAATCTACCTCTACACCCATGTATTCATTCCAACCCCAGAGATTTATAATTTTTTCTATCACAGAGGACATGCTCCTCTGTTCTCTATCTTTCTATACTCGTGAGGCCAAGCATATATAGAGGAATTTTATATGGAATTTAAAACGTTCCGACTTCCTCCTAATTCTAAACACAGATACGAGTTACAAAAAGGAAGAACAATTGTATTATTTAAAGGGACCGTTAGTAATTGGTTTGTCATATTAGGACTCCCTTCTCTTAAGCTGACATCTATCCAAAACTATCTGAAATACACCAAAATTTTACTTGAGGATTCACCTTAGCTTGGCGATTTCCCCCTCCAGGGTACTCCACCAATCAGAATTTTCCCCAACGCTCTCTATCATCTTGGTTTTGGCCTCTGATTTCCTCCTTTTTCTCCTCTTCTTCTTTGCGGCTGGGTGGCAGGTGTTGTCTGTGTGTTCATTTATGACAAGATCCCTTATAACGGGGTTTAATCTTACTCCCAACTCTGTCTCAGTTTCAGGTTCGGTATGAAATTTAGTCACCTGCATCTGGAAGAACCATCTTTCATTCTTACTTGTTGACCTACCTGGTACCTTAGCTGAGAACCCAATTGCGCATGATGCCTTTTGACAGATATTATCCATGTTTTCTGGACTTCGTAGAGACCTTGATTTGGACACCCTTTGAGTTTACAGAATTCAAGAGCACATGCCGAGCTTGTTTTTCTTACGCATAAGATGAAAATTTCCCAGAATAGGATAAAATGATTCATATCTGAGATTTTGATGTTCCGTGTACTTTTCTTATGAATTACTGTCACAGTACCTTGGTGTGCCATGCTTCATCAATCTACTTCGAATGATGAGCCTCAAGTTAGTTATGCAGCGCCGTCCTTTTGGTATGTCATCCAAGAGAGTATCTGGGCCGGTGATGTGAGGTGATCTGACCAACCACCATCCTTCCTGCAACCTATTGACATGACGTTTTGAACCATGTGACATCAGGGCCATAGGAAAAGTGGTTTCGAGCAATCCGCCATCTCCCTCGATGCGTGTGTAAGAGCGCCTCATGTTCCCCATCGAAACTAGAGTAGTTTTCCCCAGTCTACCTTCACGACGTTAAGTTCCGTGCTATTTGTTTGTTTGCTGTAGGCTTCGACCATAGATCTGAGATTCTTCAAGATCAACATCCCGTTGAGCTACTCCCTTCCCACTTTTGCTACATTTGTTCATACACCACGGAATATAGCCGAGCGCCCTGAACTATCACGCCTCTATTGTGGTATAGCATCTCACTAAACTTCAGAAGTTTTTAGATCTCGATAAAAATTGTTAGGGTGATAACAATAGGTAGAGGCACAATCAAGCTTGGGAGAAAAGATGCCAAGGAAAAAAATGTTCTACTGGTCGAAGATATGAAGCACAATCTTCTGAGTGTCAGTCAAATGTGTGATCAAGGACAAAAACTTTTGTTTGACTCAGAAAAATGTGAGATCAGAAAAGAAGGATCAGACAAATTAGTGGGTACAACTAGAAGAACCCCAAACAACATATATGTCTTAAATGAGATTCGAAGGAAAAAATGTTTCTTAGGAAAGGAAAATGAAATTTGGATATGGAACAGAAGGATGGGTCACATGAACTTTGATAACCTTGTCAAAATCAACAGAAAGGAAGTAATGAAAGAAATTCCTGAGATATCAAAGCCAAAAAATACTCCATGGGAGCATTGTCTACAAGGAAAACAAACCAAGACTAATTTGAAATTAAAGGAGAACTCCACGAAAAAACCATTTTAGATTGTACACACTGATCTATGTGGACCTACAGGAACAAAGGGATCAAATGGAAGATAATACTTTATGCTACTAGTTGATGACTACGCAAGAATGATTGCAATTTTCTTTCTCCGTAAGAAGTCAGAGGCATTTAAACACTTCAATATATACAAAGAGATGGTTGAAACCGAGATGAATTTGAAAATCAAGTGTTTGAGATCAGACAATAGAGGAGAGTTTACATCAAAGGAATTCATGGATGTCTGTGGTGAACATGGAATAAAGAGACAATTCTCAGAATCCAAGACACCTCAACAAAATGGAGTGGTCGAAAGGAAAACCATAACAATACAAGAAATGGTTAGAGCCATGTTGAAATATTCCAAGTTGAGTGACATCTTTTGGGCACAAATAATTCATATAGCAGTTCACATTAAAAATAGAGTAATGCTCAGAAGTAACAGTGATAAGACCCCCTATGAGTTATGGAAAGGAAGACTGACAAATGTGAAGCATTTCAGAGTATTTGGAAGAAAAATTTATATCAAATGAGAAGATGGAAGGCTTGGAAAATTTGACTCCTGAATTGATAAAGGCATACTAGTTGGGTATTCAAGAAAAAAAAAGCATATACATGCTTCATTCCAAGACTCAACATAATCATGGAAAACATCAATGTAACGATTGATGAGACAAATGTACAAAAAGGCAAATAAGGAAGCGAATATTAAGAAGAACATGATAATAGGGAGATCTAAAATAATAAGAAGTAGAAGAAGAAGAGCAGCTAGAAGCAGAAAAAGAGGAATATGAGCAACAAATACCTCCCAAGACACCTAGCCGACGAGTATAGAAAAATCATTGACCATAATAGATTATTGGGAATAAAGATGCATGAGTTGAAACTCGACGAAGAATGATTTCACCAGAACAACAACACCTAGCATTGTTATCTACAGTTGAACCAAGCAGTTTTGAAGAGGCCAGCAAGGATGAAAACTATATCAAGGATATGAATGAATAATTGGATCAGATAGAGAAAAATGACACATGGGAATTGGTTCCTAGACCGAAAGACAAGAACATGATTGACACAAAATGGATATTTCAGAACAAGCTAAATGAGAGTGGACAAGTAACCAAAAATAAAGCAAGGTTAATATGCAAAGGATATGCCCAGGTTGAGGGAATATACTTTGAAGATTTTTTTTCCCGATTACCATAATGGAAGCAATTAGATTAATCTTGGCTTATGCATGTTCAAATAAGATAAAGGTATATCAGATGGATGTGAAATCATCCTTCCTAAATGAATAATTAGAAGAAGAAGTTTACATCGAGAAACTAGAAGGATTTCAATTGTCAGAAAGGGAAGATTATGTTTGTAGGTTGAAGAAAGCACTGCATGGTCTCAAGAAAGCCCCTAGAGAATGGAACTCAAGGTTGGATAGTTATTTACAACATAAAGGGTCCAGGAAAAGAAATGCAAACACTAATATCTACATAAAGGTAAATCATGATAGCGTATTAATAAATTAAGTTTATGTTAATGAGATTATTTTTGGAAGCGATGATGGAAAGATGAGTCAGAAGTTTGCTAAAGATATGCAGAATAAGTTAGAAATGTATTTGCTTGGTGAGTTGACTTTCTTTTTGGGACTTCAAATATATCAGTGTGATACATGTATATTTATTTCACAGACCAAGTATATAAAAGAAATGCTAAAAATGTTTGGAATGGAAGATTGTGAGCTCATAAGTACTTCTATGCAAACTAGTTGCAAGTTGAGCAAAGAAGATGAATCCAAGGATGCAGATTAGAGATTCTACAGATCAATGATTGGAATCTTACTCTATGTAATGTCATCAAGATTAGATGTGATGCAAATAGTTGGATAGGTAGTTATATTTCAAGCAACACTAAAGGAAACCCATGTTATGACAGTAAAGACAATATTCAAATATCTCAAAGAAACATAAGACTATGGGTTATGGTATCCAAAATGAAATGGACTATATCTAGTTACTTATACATATGAAGATTGGGATGGAAGAATTGACGACAAAAGAAGTACAAGTGGATAAAATTTCTATTTGGGTGAATGTTTGGTATCCTGGTTAAGCAAGAAGAAGTCATCAGTATCATTGTCTACAATTGAAGAAAAATACATTGCCGCAACAACGTGTTGTACTCAGGTCCTCTAGATGAAACAAACTTTGCAGGATATACAAGAGGAATATGATGAGCCCATTCCGATACTTTGTGATAACACTAGCGCTATTAATATCTCAAAGAATCCAATGATGCATTCTAAGATGAAACACATTATGATCAAGTATCACTTTCTACGGGAACATGCTATAGATAAGAACATCAAGCTAGAGTAAATTGGGACAAAAGAGCAGATTGTAGATATCTTCACAAAACCTCTTCCGAGGGAGACTTCTGAGTATCTTCGATAGAGACTTGGAGTATTTTCTTCCCCGTAGTGAACTTCACAACATCAAGAAAAACATGAAAAAGGGAGAAAAGAAATAAATATGACAATTCATGAAGACTCGATGTCAAGAAATTTTGAATACTTTTCATATATTTCAATGATTTACACGAGGAAGCACCATGAAGAGAAAAAGTTAGCAGAAGGATATGAAGCTTGCAGACGAGGGGAGAAACCCCAAGGAGAGTTCAGACAGGGGTATCAACCCCAAGGCGATTTCAGACAGGGGGAACATCCCCAAGAAAAGTTCAGACATGGGAGCAGTCCTAAGGAAAGTTACCCTTTTCCATTGATGTCAAAGGGGGAGAGAATGAGAAGATGCATAGAAATGAAGAGAAATATTAGAGGTATAAAGACAGAGGAAGTGATGGTGACAGGGGGAGAGTAAACATGCTCATATGCGTTGCCATGCCATCAATGTTGAGGTAACACAACAATGTGTTTCCATCAATTCCAAAGGGGGAGATTGTTGAAAGATTGGTTGTCATTGATGTCAACCCTTGAAGAAGTCAAGAAGCCCTGAAGGTATGGTTATGAAACCTGCATTTGATCGAGGGGCAAGAATCCCCTAAGGTATGGTTATGAAACCCGTATTTGATCAAGGAAACTATAAGGAAGCATAATGTAAATGCATGTAATCCTATTCCATGGATGGACAATATGTGTCGTGCAAATTTCGATGATAAGGTGGTACACTGTGTGGTTCCTCATGATTGAGGAGGTATGGCCTTGTGGAAGTTGAGGACCCCAAAGAATGATCTAGAAGCCCCTAGGAGGTCAAAAAGTCAGCAAGTAGTTACATGTCATTCATTAAGGGTAAAGTAGCTGCAACAAGAATTTAATTAAGGGTAAAGTGGTTGCAACAAGAGAGTGTGGTTAGCCCTAAAATATGGAAAAGGGTAAAATAGTTACAAGTTATTCCCTGTGGGAAGTCACTTGAAAGTATAAATAAGACTTCAAGAGACTCCTATTAACACCTACTGGTATATTTAATATCTATGTTGTAAAGTGTTATGAGAAGGTACAATTGACATATCTAAACCAATGAGTATGAGGAAGCGAAGTTCAATGAAGAGAGAAGTTGCAGGGCTGAAGGGACGAAGTTTAGCTTACTATTCAAGGTTTTTTCCTAAAGTTATCTATGAGCTAAAGAAGGAAGAGCTGCATATCCGGGCGAGTTGGCAAGTGAAGGAAGAGGTGGGACATTACTGTGGTCTAATGACGTAATGTACGCATCTAATAAAGAAGAAAAATAAACTGGGCAGGTTGCAGCGAAGCGGAAGTGTGCAAACACCCAGAGCCATAGTGGGAGGAGCACGATCTCATGAAGCTATTTGGTTAACGGGAACATATATCTCAGAGAAAACTAAAATCTAGGAAGATCAAATCCATCACAAGTCATCTGCCAATTTGAGAGGTATATTTAGGTAATGTTAGGGTCTATATTATGCAATAGTCCAACACATAAATGTATTAGTAGTTCATGGGTATTTGATTCAAGACATTTCTTGTGGATCTTGGTATGAAGGTTTGAGGCATAAGGGTTTGAGTGGTAAGAGTTGATGAAGCATAACAATAGTGACAAGTTATGGCTGTGAAAATGACATATCAATAATAGGTTGATTGATTCAATGGTAGTGACAAAATATCCATACATTTATATCATGGTTGGACAAGGAAAGGAAATGGGTTGTATCCTCCTTCAAGTTGTATCCAAATAATTGGGAGTTGGAGATTTCCTCATGTTGAAGCCCTAGTAACCAGGGTTGGCGCCTCCTTCTATTTGTATATGGAAAATAAGGAAGTTGGAGTTTCTAATGAATGTAATTATATTGACATATTAGAAAACACTCGTGTTTCAGATCAGTTTCCACAACAAAAATCGTACCATGCATTTTTGGTTGCTTATTGTTCATGGTTGTTTTATACTACCGATGATACATTAAATGTTAATGTTAAACTATTGAATACTAATCATAAAGTTAAAGAATACACATTGTGGTTAAAAGTGGTAATAAAGTACCCATACCTACTCTCCACCCCTCCAGATTCCAACACCACCGTGGCTAGAGAGACCTTGATAAAATGAATGGGACACCTGAGGGAATGAGATCAATGAATGGGTAACCCCTTGGGTTGGTTGGATCAAGAGGAAGAGAGCTAATGGAAAAATCAAGATAGATGTAGGAGAATACTAGTAGGTTTTGGGATTATGAGTCAGGAGGTTACGAGACCAACCTATTTTGTGGATTGCTAGCCCAAGCTTAGGGGTGACTTGTTATTGATATTTGGAACAACAAGTATATGTTTAGGTGGAACATCCATCTCGCTAGCCATTGCACAACCGCTTATAAAAGATAAGTGTTTGATTGCTTGCATTATGAGTTTATTTGTTGCTTCATTAACCATGTAATGGATAATGGTTAATAAGTCACTGTAATAAGTTATTTACTGTATTCATGGTAAATTTTTAGCATGTTGTAGATGCATCTAATTATTGGTATCAGACAATAGTTAAATTTGATTGTAATTTGTAGCTAGAAGCTACATGAAATTAGTTAGTTAGCATACATTTTAATTTTTATGATTTTTTCCCATGTAATGGACCTTACTGGTTGGGCAAAATTACATTATGGTATCAGAGCCACTAGTTCAAACACCGCTTGTATGGGCCAGGAATGAGTGTGAATTGAGTAATTCGCTATTACATTTTTTTCGGTGGATTTAATTTTGGGAAAAACAGAGAAAATCAAAGTGAAATCCCCAAATTTTATGAGCAAATCGTATTGCTCTTCACATCCATCAAACAAAGGTTCGATGGCGTCAATATGTAGAGTTGAATTCGACCCTAAGGTCACCCCAAGGTTTTAATGGTTAACAGAATGATGGGTAGATCATGAAGAACTGGATGGTAACATCACATCTGGATCTCAAGATCAAAGACCTAGAATCATTTTGATTAATTTACAAATTTATAAGGATTTACAGGGTTTCGGTTTGAAGTAGATCAACGACCATGATTAATTTTTGACCATTTGGAAAATATATCAAATTGATTACCAGATTCATTTTTATCGACCAAAAGGAAAAAAATGGCATAGATTCATTTTACCGCCGCTGAGAGGTTAAATGGTTCGTCCAAGATTTAATTCAGGGTTTGTGAAGTGGATGCATTGATTGTCAAGATCAACTAGAAGCCACATAATCGGCTGTCCCGCAGATTAATCGAGATCGGTCGATTTTTAAGAGTCGATTTTTCCAGTTGAAACACGACCAAATGGCTGGTCGGTCGATCACAAGTGTTTGGTTTCCAATGGAAATCGTTGATGACCGATGACCGAAGGTCTGGGTCTACTTTATTCAACGAGGTGTTCAAATATCCAAGGAAACTGTTGATGGTGAATGAAGAAAAGAGGGTGACGGCGTGTCATGCCACATCACATCCATGCCATGCCATATTAGTAGCCGCCACATCATCAAAAAAGGATTGATAATGGCTGGGTTGGCCAAAATGGTAAGAAGTTTCATTTTCCAATGAAAATCGCTAATGGAATCCTACCGTAATCGATTTGGTAAGGTGCTCTATCTCGATCAAAGGTAAATTCTGATGACTAATGGACAACCAATCGCTACAGCTTCACGAAGTAGATGTGTTACAAGTGGTCAAGGTTATAGTTCGATCATGCCAATGGTCGGCACTGTATATTCATGAGCAAGTTTGGTTTAAGAAGAGAATCATCGGACGAATCGATCAGCCGATGGAGCCTCCGCGATCAACAATCTAGATCAAGCTACCCAATCACTCGCGAAAATTGGATCCGCCAAGTTTGGGAAGGATTAATGTATCAACAAACTCATATTTCCCCAATAAAAATGGGATTAATGACCATGACTAAGGGTCATGTATAATAGTAAAATATCATTTTTCTAAGGATTTTGGGATTTTGAAGGTCATAACTTTGGGGTGATTTTTGAGGCCCCAAACAATGATTTTAGGTGATCAAAACCCACAATAATAGACTATGAAAAGGTATACTTTGTCTCTACAATTCAAATAAAAGAACCTAGAGAGAGCTATCCAATGATTTTACCCTCGTGCAAATGAAAGCTCAGATGAGAAAGTTATAGTGAAGCAATTAAGGTAAAAATCTTTTAAGTAACTAATTCTACTCGGGAGGTCAATAAATTCTCTCTGTCCATTTGGGGTATAGGAATAGTCTATGGAAAGATTATGATCCATAAAATATAACCTATGTAGCCATATCCTTTGGAATCCGGGTATGCAAAAATTTGTAGGAAGAGAAAGAATTCATAACATGTAAAGGACAAATTGGGAAAACAACCCAAATTGTTTAACCATAAGTTTTTCCTGTGAGCCGTAATTGAGAAAACCAAATAATCGGAAAGCAGGGAGGGAGGAGAAGACATTTCATCTAATTCAATAATTCTAATCAGCACCAAAATTTCTGCACCATGACATATTTCATAAAAATAAATGAGTGTTATTCAACATGTGGATAAGTTAAAGTTTCACTCAAGACCTCGTGAACAATGAGGCATGTATACAAATGTTGGAAAGTTGTTTTCTAGAGAGGAATTCTACCAAGGGAATACAAATTTCTACTCTATGGGAATATTCCTTCCAAGCAACTGGGATGAAGAATAACTCAATTCTAATTGTTGAAATGTTTATGTTATGCATGTTTTAACAATAATTATTACATGCACACTTCTCTTGTAACTAGGGAGGAAACAAATTTGGTTATTATATGAGGAATAGATTTATGATCTCAAGGGTATTATAGCCATGAAGACAAGGTTAGAGGTATTCATGGCACAATATTGGAAATGTTGAGACAAATTCAAATGGGAGAAGAGACATACAAGAGCCTAAAACTATGAGTAGAATCCCCGAGCAGAGAAGTGCATAGCCATAGAGCAGAGGTATTGAAAGGATTATGAAGGATCAAGAATAGATACTTTAGATCCTTGATATGTGGAATAATAATTTATTTAAGAAGTAATTTGGTACCAAATAAGAAGCTATCACTAGAAAAGTGACCACATCCAAATCCCATACAGAAGGATGGCCATGGAATGATAAAATTGGCATGTGAGCATGGTTTCAAGGATTCTCCAAAGAAATCCACTAGAATAGCTCAAGTGGAAGTTTAGGGCTGTGTATAATCCCAAGTGTGTCTCATGTTAGGATGAAAAGAAGAATGCATGAGGTAGACATATTTCAAGGTGAAATCTAGAAAATCAAGCCACCAACTTTCAACAGTGAGTACAGGAAAGGAGAAAAAGTCCTGAGGCCTCACTGCTGGAAATGAAGAAATATTTCCACCAGATGATTACCCTCAAGGGTAGAAGATATAATTACAACCTACCACTTACAAGGAAATGCAACTATGTGGTGGAATCATGTTAAGCAAGCCAAGCACCTTGATGGAGAAAAGGATCTCATAGAGGCAATTTGTTAAGACCTAGACAACGCCCCATTTTATGTGTTAAACCATTATTAATCCCTAGATATTGAATTATTACATTTTATAACATTATATTTTATGTAGGCCTCGAGCTCTTAATCATACCCCTTCATTATAATTATACCCCTTGTCACACACACAATAATAATTCATGAGACATAGTATGAGGATCATCTTATCTCAACTCATACAATATTCTGAAGTGGCGACTGCAATTCATTGATTTTTTTATCATTTTTAAGGTGTTGGATCCCAACATTTGGTATCCGAGCATTGATCATAGGGTTTTGCTTCTCCAAGAAATTGATATTAGAATTTTTTCTATAATTTGTTTTATAGGATGATTCAAATAATGAAACTTGTAGGATGTTAATAATACATATCAACGTGCATATGTGGTAAAACTTTCAGCTTCTGGATTGTTATAATTTCAGAGATAAACCATGTGGAAGATAAAGTTTCTGACTAGTCTTATTACTAGTCTCAACGATCGCATTCCTGTGAAAATCATTATATCTTCTTCAAATTTAGGATCTAAATTTAGTGGTACCAATTTCATTTTAAATAGGATAGTCTATAGTAATTTTGGTACAATTTTCATAATCGAGCATCGTAAATATCAAGTGGCATTCCAGACAAGTTCGCCCTTGAAAGGCCCCTTAAATCAACAAGGTTTGGGAAAGTTAATCTAACTTCCACTTGGCACATCCACCTTGGTCGACTCCTAAGGAATCAAGCAGAGGACATATCAAAGTACTACAAGCTAAAATTTCATTTAAACTTCATAAATATATCAGAAGGAAGGTCATCCAAGAGAACACAATCCAAATCATATTTAAAAGGTATCGCAAGAATCCTACAAATTGGAATAAATTTTATTGGGAGACATGTTTTTATGATTCAAAATCTTGTGATAAAGAGGAAAAAGGGGATTATTATTATTTTTATTCTACATAGGTCCAAAAAAAATATGTCAACACCAATTAAATCTCCATAAGTCCCATCTATAACTCATGAAGAAAGGATGAAACAAATCACATGCTATCCAAAATGGAAGAACAACTTAATAAGTTGAGTATAACATGCAATGATTTGGTAAACTCACAAATAAAAATTTAAGAGATGGAAAGGAAGATGAAATGAAATGGAAAATAAGATGGAATAAAATAATAATGACATGAAAAAGATGGAAGAAAATAAGAATGATATGAAAAATAAGATGGATGAAAATAAAGAAGAAATACAAAAATACATGATGGAATTCGTAAAATTCCATGTCTTGCATGATACTCTAAGCTCTAGATGAGAGAGACTCCCTAAAGGAGATATCAAATGCAAAGAATTAATGAAAATAAAGGTAGTATTCAGTTTGAACAACTTTCGACACAAACAAATTTCAAAATGGATTTAACTCTAATAGTGGAGTTAATTATGGTAGGGTCCTAAGTTCAACTTTTCCAAAATTGAATTAAATAAGTTTTATGGTACATAGGTCTTTTTACCTTAGTGAACCAAATAGAGAAATATTTTGAACTACATAATATTATGGATGATAAGAAATGATTCACATAATGAATCCTTTGAAATTTGAGATAAAAACCATATCAATGGTGTCAATGGATAGTGAAAAGGCATCCCCCCTTTATATCACTACACTTTGGGAAGGACATTTACAAGAGACTTAGAAGCACACATGGGAAAGTTTTGGGACAAGACTACTTCAATCAATTGACAATAATCATGCACTTAGGTGATATTCACAAGGGTGGATAACATAAGATGTAAGAATTGTTGGAAGCTTACATGGGTGGATTAAAATAAGACATTAAACATGATTTTTTTCTTAAGACATCCTACAAATATTATGGAATCTATGCAAAACGATCATCATATTCAAGCTAAAAATAGGGCTACACAAAAGTTTAGCATTGGAATTAGAGATTGATTTGGGGGTCATAAGAAAACCATACCTCAACCAACAAGGTTGACACCTCAACAAATGGATGAAAGAAGAGAAAATGACCATGTTTCAATTCAGACAACAAGTACAAGTATAGGGCATAAATGTAGTGAGAGAAGAAATTATTCTACATAGACTGTGAAGAGGAAGAAGATAGTGTACCTAAACCAACAAGGTTGACACCTCAAAATGGAGTAATGGAAGCTAAAACTAATTATGTTTCCAATTGTGATAGCAAGTAACAGAAGGGATTACAATTCCATGCAGAAGAAATTATTCTACATGTGACCGTGAAGAGGGGAAGAAGATTAAGAACTAGAACCGCCACAAGATCCATATCTAGAAGATATTACTCCAACAATATCTTGTCATGCATTAGATGAAATCAGTACTCTAGAAATCCTCAAGATACAAAGATACATAAAAAATGTAGTAAATATTGATTGATTCTAGTAGTACCCATAATTCCATCAATTACAAATTAGCTTAAATATCTCAATTGTTTGATAATTCCGCAATTGAAAGCCTAAGTGATGATTGCGCATGGAGGTTCATTAATTTTTCAAGGAAATACCATAGTTTTAATCTCAACATGGGGGATTATTTTCTAGATATCCCCATGATTTCCATCCAAATGGGTGATGATGTTGTATTAGGGGTCCAACAATTACAATCATTGGGAACAATGGCCCTTAATTTTCAAGATATTTTCATGAGGTTTTCCTCAAATGGCAAGGAAATTGAGCTTATAGGGATCCAAGGGAAACCCACTAAAGTGATAAGCCCCATTATCATGGAAAAATTACTCGAAAAGGGACACTGTGGTGTGATCTCACAATTGTGCTCACTTGATGTTCAAACATATATATTCTGTGATTCATTAGTCCTCCAAATAGTTATCAACAATCATTCCATGGTATTTGGTGAAATGCCTAAGGGTATTCCAACTACTCGACATCATGAACATGTTATTCATTTGAAACCAAGAAGTGCACCACCCAACATTAGGCCTTACATGCATCCATATGTATAGAAGAGTCGATTGAGCTGCACATCCAAAGACATGTTAGAGCCCCGACATCATTCAACCTAGCCAGGGTTATTTTTCTTCACCATTGGTGATGGTTACAAAATGGATGGTTCATGGCGTGTCTAGATTATAGACAACTCCAAAAAAAGGACAATCAAAGATAAGTTTCCTATCCAAGCCATCGGGATGAATTATTAGATGAGTTACATGGAGAAAAATTCTTACTAAGTTGGATCTTTTGTTCTTGATATCATCAAATCATAATGAGGTAGGAGAACAAACCCTAAACAACTTTTGGAACACATGAAGGCCATTATGATTTTTTGTTAATGCAATTTGGATTGACTATGTAACATCCTGCCAAATCTTTTCTTGGAATCACCAACTACCACTAATTCGTTGATGTGCAGGTGTTTATTAAGCTATTAAGTGCATACAAGATCTATCAAATAATACATGAAGATCGCAATATATTCTAGATGTAGAAGCACAAGCAAAGATCCGGCCTTTTTATTATGAGTAAATGTAAGATCAATACAATAGATGGTCGACTGGCATGAACCTCAAATGGCCATGCATAAGCAATAGATAATAGAGTTTCTACAAAAATCTCCCCGATAATACAAAATAAGCTCCAAAGGATGGATAAAACAATGAAGACTCCACCAAGTAGATCTGAGCCATACTAATGCTCAAGCTCCAAGCTCGAAAGTGCCATGCCCTCAAGATCGTCAAGCCCTCAATAATTCTGCCCTGGTACTAAAAGTGTCCAATCATCTCGAAATATGCCAAATGATAGATTATAACTCAGAAGGGACAACCTGTGATGTCCAAATTCCCAAATCCACTCTCAAACTCCTCGATTTGAATTCTCCAATCAATGGTGCTACCTTAATTCCGGGATGATCTGGAACCCTAGATGGTTCGCCCCATGAATGAGGCCTCCAAATGATCTGAAATCCTCCAAGAATATAGATCGTCTATGAGAACTTCTGAGAAGTTTTGGACTTAGATCTCAAGCAAATCTCCTAGATCTGAGTTTCACTTAAATCACGGGACATCTCTTATGGCTCCAAGACGTCCTAATTTGCAGACAAATGAAGAATGATGATAACCCTCCGTAAAATCCCTCAACCCATGGTCCTACCGCAACAAAACCTAATTGCCTGAATGGCCCTGTGCCCCTCGTGATGTTTGGATCAACTTCCCTCTAGGATGATGGTGCCTTGTCGAAACACAAGAATAGTACGAATCTTACCACCAAGCTACTAGACGGAGAAGGAACAGACCAGAATGGTGGAGAGTCTTTCATCTCGACTGTCATGAACAAGGTGAGAGTGGATATTTCACCACCGAAGTTGCCTGCTACAAGGGTTTGTACAACAAAACCCTCCCAAACCTAATGCTCAAGAGCAATAGCAAATGCTAATCCAAAACCAAAAATGAATAATAGGTGCACCCAAACCTCTTACTTATACTTTTTCCTTCTAATTTTCTATTGAGTTTAGGTTAACTCCCGTGGTTAATCTTCTATTCTTCTATTGAGCTATTTAATCTCTTTAACTCTTTTCCTTTCCTCAAGTCAACTTAAAAATATATAACTTTTAACTTCTTGACCTTTGCCCCCCTCAGTGTGAGTTTATGACCTAGTGGGGGTGCCCGGTCCATTGAGTCTCCTCATCACCTATCTAAGAGTTGGGGGACATTACGGTCTCCCCTTCTTGAAATTTATTTTCCTAAATAAATTCCAAACCTGCTTCTCTTGCCACGTGTTCCTACTCCCAAGTGGTATCCTCAATGGGCAAGTCCTTCCACCTGACCGTAAAAATTTTGATGCTTCATTTTCTGAGCCTCTTCTCTCAGATTTCTAGTACCTCCTCCGGAATCAAAACAAGCCGTCCCTCCTCATCCATGGGGTAATGCCTCAATAGGCCTGGTGTGTTGACCAAGAGCTTTTAAGGCACTAGACATGAAAAACGTTGTGAATTATGATACCATGTGGAAGCTCCAAATGTAGTTAATGCACTTCTATCCTCCTCATAACTCGTAGGGTCCAAAGAAATGTGGCCGCAGTTTCTCCGCTCCGCTTCTTTTAATGGAAGCCTACCTGTGATGGTTGCAACCTCAAGTAGACTAAATCACCAAACTCAAAAGTACAGTTAACTCTGTGCTTGGACCTTCTACTGGTTTTTTTCCCTCTGTAGATGATCCTTCACTCCCCGAGAATGTATCACTGCTCGTTGTACCTAATCCCCGCACTACATGTGCCCTCGCTACCGTCCCCAAAGGAAATCTCCACAAAGGAAAGGGGGATCATAGCTATATAAATATCTAAGGGTGACCGCGCCTATGGATACATGATGGGTGGTTGCACTTGGGAGAATACTACCACAACACCACCCATCATGTATCCATACTTACTGTTGTCCGGCTACGTAATTTCTGAGGTAACCTTCCACCCATTTGTTGAAAATCTATTCCTGTCCATCTTCCTGTGGGTGGTAGTTGGTACTCAAAGCTAGCTTTGTGCCTGCCAATTGAACAAGCTCCTACCAAAATGCGTTGATGAAACGCCCATCCCTATCACTAACTATATGCCTGGGTAAACCGTGCAAACGGAATACCTCCCTGAAAAACAAATCTGCAACCTGTGCTGCACTGAAGTTTGTGGCTATGGAAAAGAAGTGTACAAACTTCGGCTAACTGGCTTCCGTAATTCACCACCTAAAATGCAATCCTTCCCTGCGGTTCGGCAAACCGGATGAAATCCATGGATATACTTTCCCACTCATGCTCTGGAATAGGTAGGGGTTTCAACAGTCCTGCAGGTGGTATGCAGCTCATCCTTGTTTTTTCTGGCATGTGGTGCACTCTTCGACATGCTTAATCACATCCTCCTTTGGAGGCCTTTCCAAACCTCTCTCTCACCATCGCCTTACTAATGCCCCTCAAGGTCCTACTACCGGGTGAGTTATGACACTCATGCAAGATCTTATCTTTGAGAACTGATCCATGAACTAAGAAGATTCCACCTTTGTAATAAATGAGGTCCTTAATGACCATGAAGTTGTCATCCTATATTTCCCATCCAACAATTGACAAACAAACTAATCCTTTGCATATTCCACTATCAAGTGATCCTTCCAAAAACTGACATACCGGACATGGAAAAAATGGATGTATTCTCGATAATGCATCGCATCAAGTATTGTTCTTCCTTAACAAATTCACGTCAAAGTCGAGGGATCAGATTTTGCTTACCCATTGGCCAGTTCTTCATTCAAATCTTCGCTCCAGATATTTAGATCATATGGTCCTGGATTTGACCATAAACCTCGGTGCACCTACCAAATATTGTTTGAATTTGGCTAGAGCATGCATGATAGCCAACATTTCTTTGTCGAAAATGCTGTAAAGTAGTCCTTGCACTGAAGCTCAATTTCATAGCAATGGGGTGCCTATTCTCAGATCAACACGAATTCTCTATCCTTCCCCTGATGTATCACACTCCAAGGTGAAGGGTATGTCAAATATGAGAGCTTAGAACCGATGTAATCATGCCTTCTTTCATTTTCTCCATCGTGGCTTTTGCCTTGTCACTCCATTTGAAGGACCCATTTGGTCGTCACTATATACATACTGAGAGAACCCTTTAACAACTCTCGTAGTGCATGCATAGGCCCGTGAATCAGCCTCAGCCTTGAGTGTCTTCTGAGGTGGCCATTCCCTAATAATCAAGTATTTTCTCCCTGTGTACCTGTATTCTTTTTGGTTCCTAAGATGTGTCCCAAGTAGAGTACTTCTGTCATCCCAACTCACACTTGGACTCTTTTGCATATAGTGACTGCTCTTCTTCCATGATTGATAGGATTTGTTCCACATGTCGAATGTGTTCCTCCCAAGTCTTCTATTTTTTCGTAAATGAGTGTTACCAAAGAATAATCAACAAGTGTTTCCTTTAGCTATTTGTTGAACATGTTGGTTCAAGTGCAGGATTGGAACGTGGTCGGGTATCATAACCTTAAAGGACACCAAAAAATCATAATGGTCGTAGTGAAACCTCTAAAGGCTCTTTTGAGATGTCCCTCTCCCTCATCTTGATTTGATGGTAGCCCGAACTAAGATCATCAATTTTTGTGAAATAGATAGCTCCATGTAGCTCATCCAACAACTCATCAATCCTGTATGGGGTACTTGTTTTTATCTTCTTTTTATTCAAATCCCGAAACTCAATGCACATTCTCATCATTCAATCCTTCTTCTTCACCAAGACTCATCAAGAAGTTTAACCAGTTTGAACTCACCATGTGTCCCATGTCTGGGAATCTCTTTGATTTTGGCCTTTTCTGTCTTGTCTTTGTACTTCTTTGGATGCCTATAGGTTGTGGTGATAACTGGTTTAGCCTTTGATTCTATCTCAATAATGTGCTCGAACCCCATGTCTGGTGGCACACCCGGAGGAATAAGCCCAAACACCTTGTGGTGCCTACCAAGGATCTCTTTGATCTCGGGAGTATGCACCTTTCCCTTCGCCCACTCGTGTGACTTTAAATTCTCAAGCATTTATACAATTTCTTCCCTTCAAGTCGGGTTTCCATCCTCTTGGCCGTGACCACTGTAGCAGAGTTACCTGACATGCCTCTAAGCACAACCTTTCATCCTCCTTCCTCTACAAAGGACATTTCATGGTCTTGTAATTGGTGGTGATGGGACCAAACGTGCTGAGCCACTACACCCCTAAGATGATATTGGTATCATGAAGATCCATCACATACATCTCCGAATCCAACTTCATGCCTTCTCCTATGTGAGTTTCACTGTATTATCTCACATAGGGAATAGTACTCAACAAGCAATTTCTACTTCAACCCTTCAAACCACCGTAGGTATGTGCCTCCTCTTTAGTAATGCCTCATCAATAAAATTGTGGAAGCTCCTCCATCAATCGTAACCAAGACTTCCATCCTTGTAAGACCCTCTCATCCCCGGGTTGGTGTTGAACTTGGGTACCCTCACGATAGATGCCAAGGTAGCCTTCTCTCCAAATTCGCATTAACCTGTGTTCTCAAACCTCCTCTCATGTATCTACAAGCAAAATTTCAACTGTTTTGTATCTCGTAATTTGCTACTCTCCTCCTCTCTATCATCCGAGAGGTAACTTTCTATATAGGTGAACTCCTGCCAATGCTCCATGCACTTCTATGTGGACAGATTCCATGGTTCTTGCAAGTGAAGCAAAGTTTCTTCCTCCTCATTTCCCTCTTGGTGTTCTCATCCATTCTTCCTCTTCCCCTGTCAAACCCCCATTGGGTATCTTCCTCCTAGGTTCATTGGAGTTCTTTGGTCTCTTCCTCCACTGCTAAGAGGTGGTCTCTGTATGAATCTAGGCTTCAAGTACTGGCCTCCCCAAAATTCCCTCACCTTCCAAATGGCCTCCTCAGAGGTTGTGGGTTTTAAAGGCCTTTACTCCAACCCTTCAAGGGTTCCATCAACCCTTCAGAAAAGAATCATGAGCTCTGTATTTTTCATATCCTCGTACTATAACCGCCAATCTCAAATTCACTAATATACACTTCAAACGCACCTTTTGTTTGAGTTGGGTAAGCTCCCTGTAAATGTAGCTCAAGATCTCTCACAAAACCTATCAATGAGCCTCGAAAGGAAATCTATATAGGATACAATCTGATTGTGGATGAGTGTGGTGAGTCCATGATACCACCAAATTTGACCCTTTCCATCCAGGTACATAGTGGGGAATTTGATGGCCTCCATCTCCTCATGGGGTTGAGTTGTGGCATCCAACTTTTTGTACCAAGATTGAGCTTATCATCTTCTTGGCCTCTGTAATTCTACTCAAAGTATGAATTTCTATTTTTCCCGCTTCTCTTCTCGCTCTCAAAAACCTAAAACCTACTGCTGTTCATCCTCTAGGCTTTGATTTCAACTCGAAGTTGACACACGTCTAGGGACACCGCTTTTGGATCTTCATATATCCAAACTGTTGTATCTATCGGTACTCCTCGGCCAATTGTCCCAATAAAATATTCAACCACCAAGCTTCCCCTAGCTCATCCGAATGTGGGCATATATCGCCTCAAAGTTGGCTCACACCATATGTCTAATTCAAGTTAGTCAACTTGGGAATGTGGGTATGTATCTCCTCGACCGACCCCGCACCATTTGACCTCGGGAGCATGTCTCCTTCCAACTCCCCTCGGATCTGGAAGCTTTCTCCGGATTATTTTTGATCTCCTCATGGATCCCACTAGATCCACCGGCCTCCTTATGCTTATAAGTATCAGGGTCTTTCCCCTTAGGTGCCATTTCCATTAGAAATGCAGTTAGCTTTGATTGGTTCATGTTCATTATCTACAAGTTCTCGTCAACTTTCTTCAATGTTTTAGAAAGCTCAGCCTGTCCCTTCTTGTTGGTTTCATGGTATTCATCCAAATATCTAATTACTGCTTTCCGCAAGGCCGACTATCATTGAACTTGTTAAATTGGCCACAAGAGTCAAGTTTCTCTTACAACTTCATGGTCATCTCCGATCCCTCTCCATCTCTTTGTTTCATCAATACTGGTTTCTTCCTCCACCCATAAAGATGTTCTCAATGTACTGCATGCTTCGACTCTTTCCACAGTTTGTAGGATCGCTCATACCACGTAATGATCCTAAGCTAAATATTTTCGAATCACTAACTACTACCTATATATTGATGTGTACATTTATTGAGTTATTAAGTGCATACAAGATCTATCACATGAAGATCAAGTACAAAATATTCAGATGTAGCACAAGCAAAGATCTCACCTTTTTATTATGAGAGCAATGTAAGATCAATACAATAGATGGCCAATCTAGCATAAACCCCATGGTCGCATAAGCAATACATATGAGCCGCTACAAAATGCTCCTATTAATACAAAATAAGCCTCCAAAGGTCGGATATACAATGAAGATCAATCAAGTAGATCTGAATGCCAAAACCTCCAACTGAAGAGTGCCACGCTCCAAATAAAGATTGAAACCCTCAAGAAATTCGGCACTGATGACAAGATGCTCCAAATAAGCTCAAACTCATCCCACTGATATCTCAGGGTAGTGGGGACTTCCTCCAAGAGTTCCAGGCCCAACGTCCAAGTATAACCCCTCCAACTGATGGGTCTCCTAAGGGAGTTGCGCCCTACTGAATAGCTGAAACCCTAGGAAACTCGTACCTGAAGAAGGAAGCCTCCAAATGATCTAAAAATCTCCAAGAATATATATCTGCTATGAGATCCTGGGAGAGTTTCAGATCAGATCTCAAGCAGATCTCCAAGATTCTGAAGTTTTGATTGGACCACTGTGGACGCCCCCCATGGCTCCAAGAGACGCCCCAAACTGTAGACAAATGTAGAATGATGATAACCCTCCGTAAAATCCCTCAAACTGATGGTAATGCCCCTGCAAACAAAACCCAATCATTTTAATGGCCACAGGCTCTCCTGATAAGTTGTATTGAATCCTCCTCTAGATGATGGTGTGCCCTCTCTAGAAACACAAGAACAAGACTACCGCTACCTTCTAAAGCTTAGATGGAGGTTGCCAAGACTAGAATGGTATGGAGGAGGCTTTCATCCCCGACCAAGCCGGTGGAACAAGGTGAGTGGATACTTCACCAATGAGTTGCTCACAAGCGTTTGTAACAGCAAAACCCCCAAACTATATGCTCAAGAGAAATAACAAATGCTAATCCAAAACCAGAATGCCTAATAGGTGCACCCCAACCTCTTACTTATACTTTTTCCTTCTAATTCTCTGTTGAGTTAGGTTAACTCCCAGGGTTAATCTTCTATTCTTCTGTTGAGTTATCTTTTACCCTTAATCCCCTTTCCTTTCTTAAGTCAACTTAAAAATATAACTTTAGCCTCCTTGACTTCCCCCTTCAGTGTAAGACTATGACCTAGTGGGGGTGCCCAGGCCACTGAGTCTCTACATCACCTCTCTAAGAGGTGGGTGACATTACATACTAATGCACCTTCAACATTTCAAAGCTGGATGAATTCTATTTTCAAACCTTTCCTTAGAAAGTTTGTGTTGGTATTTGTTGATGACATACTAATCTATAGAAAATATTGGAAAGAGCATGTACAACATATTGACAAAGTATTATGACTATTGGAAGAGAAACAACTATATGCAAAGCCTTCCAAGTGTGCCTTTGGGGTTCAATAAGTGGAATATTTGGGTCATATTTTATCTCATGAAGGTGTGAAGGTGGACTCTAACAAAATTAAAGATACGAGGAAATGGTCGATTCCAAAAACATTGAAGAAACTTAGAGAATTCTTAGGGTTAACATGCTATTATTGCAAGTTTGTCAAGAATTATGGTCAAATAGTAGCACCTCTAATAGCATTATTAAAGAAGGAAACATTTTCTTGTACTGAAGAAGCAACCAAATATTTTAAAAAACTTAAGGAGGCTTTGTGTACTACTCCCGTCCTGGCCACAACGTATTTTACAAAAACATTTATTGTGGAGTGTGATGCCTCATGCCATGGAATTGGTGCAGTTTTAATGCAAGAAGGAAGACACCTTGCCTTTGAAAGCAAACAACTTAAAGGAAGAAACTTAGTCAAACCAATTTATGAAAAAGAAATGTTGGCCATACTACATGTAGTTCAAAAATGGCACCCTTACATAATAGGAAGATACTTCAAAGTAAAAATAGATCATGATAGTTTGAAGTACTTCTTGGAGCAACATTTATCTTCACAAGAGCAACAAAAATGGGTTAAAAAAATTCTAGGTTACGACTTTGAAATTTTCTACATAAAAGGAAAACATAATGTTGTGGCAGATGGCCTTTCAAGGAAAGAAGATGAAACAAAAGGTTCACTATGTTCTATCTCTATTCCATAATTTGATTAGGTGGAAGAAGCAAGGATAGACTGGAAGCAAGATCAAGAGGTATGCAAGATCATTCAACAACTACATGAGGAATCCAGCTCATTAGACAATTTTGTATGGAAGAATGATTTGTTATGGTATCATGATACCCTATATTTATGTAAGAATTCCCAACTGAAACAAAAGGTCCTTCTAGAATTGTTCACTTATCCTATAGGAGCACATTCAAGAATATTGAAAACGTACCACATGATCAAGAATGATTTTTTGGTTGGTTGGTTATTAATCTCTCTGCCTACTCTTGGGCTGAACCAGGTTCAGATTTGAATATGTTTCCAAAAAAACCCTCTAAAACTATCGACCCTCCTGGTAAACCAGAAGGCAACACAACACACATGATGTATTGCACAATATCCCCCAAGATAGTTCTATGGGTGTCTGCAATGATCAGGTGTTTGCAGTCTAGGAAAGAGTGGGGATATGGGATTGTAACTGATCTTCCTCAAGCCTTAAAATGATTACTCAATTTATTGTTATTAAGGTTCATTCATCTGTCAAGTCTATGCATGCATTCTAGCAAATCTAACATATAACAAATCTCACAAAATCATCCATTCATCCATTCATAGTGTAACTACTTGCAGAAGGTAAATATGCAATAAGAACAACACATAACATAGGTGTTACTGTGGTTCACCCCCTCCTGGGATACATCCACAAATATCTGGCTTCTCAGGCTCTTTTATTTAGATTTCTACAATATATGATGCTGCACACACTATAATTACGATAATCCAATCATGAAACATGTTCCA
This sequence comes from Picea sitchensis, assembly GCA_010110895.2. Taxonomy (NCBI): domain Eukaryota; kingdom Viridiplantae; phylum Streptophyta; class Pinopsida; order Pinales; family Pinaceae; genus Picea; species Picea sitchensis. Next base: position 117,027 of record SNQJ01S0022014.1, on the reverse strand, counting down.
TAACCTTTGTGAGGCTGACTAGATTGCACTAGGCTCCTCAGCCCGCGATCTAACCCTCATGATCTAGCTACTTGACTCTCCTACAACTCAACAACTTACAAAAATGGTATCATATCTTATAGTAGTTCTCCTAACCAAAAGAATAGTCTCTCCCACCCCGACTTAGACCTTCTAGGTACTTATTTATACTAATTTACAACTTATCCGTCATTACAATCTCTTACAAACCCCTAAACCTAGCGTGGTTAGGTTTTCCTTCATGCATTCTGTTGGGTTTCAGAAATGCTGCATTTTCATCTTATTTTCCTTCCACTATTCTTCTCATTTATTCATATTCCATTATTCCATTATACCGTTTTCATAAATACATTTGGGTTTCACCTTATTATTTTCTACTTTATTCATTTAAATGATTGGGCATTTATTTAACAACAATATTTACCACCAACATTTTGGTGCCATTACCGGGGAGGTGCTAAAGGGATTGAGTTCTAGGTAGGTAGGTTGTCTTTTAAATTACAAAACTTGGGGGAGGATAAATAGTAAGACAAGAGGTAAGAAACTGCGCGACCACTATAGTGAGTTTTCTCCAAAGCCTTGATTGTTCAATTTCTGCAAGTATGAATTTCAATTCCTGCAAGTCTGAATTTCAATTTATGCAAGAGTGTTTAATTTCTGCAAGTGTGATTTACTGTTTCAGCAAAAGCATTTAATTTCCGCAACTGTGAAGAGTAATTGTTTTTTCTTTCAACAAGAGTGTTTTTATTTAAGTTTTTCATTTAGATTTCAATTTTGGGTGTTGTAAGAATCTCTTTAACAAAATGGTTTAACAATAAGTTTAATCTTGGAACAACTCACTCAGATCCTAGAAAAAGTCGGGATCTCCTCTTCTCTGGAAGAGGAGATCTTGACGACAAACAAAAGCTTAATTAATCCTCCTGAGGCAAAGGAAGAATCAACATTCGAAGAATCCTGCACATCTGACAGAGAACAATTATTAGAGTAGGAGATCGAGGAAGATGAAGAGGAGTTACAACATGATCTGAAGGAGGGAAATCACACCTACGAAAGCCTTATTGAACAATGGTTCCAACTAATCATTAGGTTAGATCAAATTTTTTGTTTTTATTTAGTTAATTCGGGGTTACATCCACTAAATTTTCTTATTTTTGTATGTTCTAGATTTCATTTCGCAAAATTGACAGTGAATATATTCTTACTAGACTATTGCACATATGGTTACATTGGATTTTTGACTACACGTAACTAATCTCTAATTTTTAATTAACGTACAGTAGGTAGGGTAAACAAATAATAATAATAATAAAACATGTTTTTATTTTCAGTTTTTGCTTTCACTTAAAATAAGTATGCTCTCCTCCGTGCTTCGTGCGATCGCGAGAATTAGAAAGTAGGATATCTTTAACTTTTTTAGGAATGAATAAATTAATGTTTTTCAAACATGCCTAATCGATTTCATACTTAATTTGCAAATCATTTATCTCCATTTTCTAAACAAATTTCAATTTGTTTTACATTTTTCAGTTTCATTTTTTAGAAACTTAAAAAAAAAAAAAAATTATTAAAAAAAAATAATTTTAATTTAAAAAATTATTAAAAAAAAATAATTTTAATTTAAAAAATGTTGCCCGTCCATCCTGGACCTGCAAGTAAGAATAATAAAGAATTATCTAAATAAAAAAAAAATGGTTTGCAAATTTAGGCCGATGAATCCTTTGAGCTTTTACATACTGAAACATTGGCCGAAGTTGTATCTCGATTACGATTGGTTGAACTAAGTCTTCTTGTTTTTAACATTCAGACTGGTCCATTTCTGGTTTTGAGTAGAAGTACTGCCCTCTTCATCCTATTTCCACTTGGAAATTAAACCTACAATAAAACAAGAGCAATAAAATAACAATTCCATGAGTTCCAATGATGCAGAAGAAACTATTTTGTTGAGCCTGGAGGCCAAAAAATTAAGAACATAATATCAGAGCCGAGTGAAATCCGTATTCCAGATTCCCAAGCCCCACCTTTCCAAATTCGATTTTATTCCTTGAAAAATGTCTAGTCCAACTCATAAAACTGCTTCTTCGCTGCTTCCTCTTAATGGAACCTTATCACGGAAGCGTGTTATGGGCTAATATTTCCTCGGAGAATAAGGGATAGGTAACCAAGGTTGTTGACTGCTAGGTTTTGATGAAAATTTTCCAAAAAAAGAATGCCAATGGATTGGAATCTAATGTCGTAATCTCTAACAATATACCTGCCAAATACTCTGGCACCCGCCGCTCCCATATTTGGTTTACTGTTAGATCTCAATACACAGATTTGAAAACCGTTTTCTGATATTTTTGATAATTGTTTTATTTGTGGTGCTGTGGCACAATATTTGATTGCTAATCCCTTTACACGAGCCATCCATAAAGGAGGGCACCGACATAAAACGAATAAGAGATCTCCTCCGCCCCAACCATCGATCGAGTTCATGCGAGTAAACACATATCCCTCTACGTTTCCGATGATTGATTGTTTGATTTATCCCGCACTTCTGTTCTGCTTGGCAATGAATCGATGATCCAATGAGAAATATGGAAGGGTTATAATTAATTTCTTGTTTTGATTACGACATATGTTGAAGACCAATTCAGGATTTTGAATGTTGTGTTACACCAACAACAATATATTTTGTTTTTGTGTTTCTATCACATCCGCTCTGGCATCTATGTTGCAAGAATACAAGTAAGAAACATGTATCCAAACGAACTCTGAACTTGTTAGACCAAACAGAGAAAGGGATATAACTCCGTGTTACTCTTTCTCTCGTTACTATTCCATTGTTAGGGTGAACCATAACTGCACTTTATGTAACGATCAGTTGGGCTGGTTTTTCCATTTGATATTCCTGGATGAGTGATCACTGTGGAAACAAAAATTGACTCAGAAATACTGGATTGGGGCAGACCTTTGAATAAAATTGACATCTGCAAAGTGTGAAATTGAATATGGAGTATGGAGCCAAAGAAGAGATCGATAAGGCTGGGTTATCACTCTTCGGGTGAAAGCGCGGGGCTACAATAAGTGAAAATGGCCATTTAATTTGGTTTTCGAGCATCCGTGGTTGATCCCCCCAAGGATTAAAGTTATGTTACAGCGCACCAAACTGGTCATTTGATTGGTTTATGTCTCAAACTCTTAATACTATCACTTACTTGTTGCTTATCACTTACCATAAACACATAATTAATGCCGAAAAGATCCTGTATGAGAAATGAGTGGAGAGGATTTTATGAGAAATAATGACTGTGGTTCTGGAACAAGCAGTGACATTAACTTGCATGCGCGATGGGAAACGTAAATCCTGGGAAAGTTTGAATGACTGGGGGTTGAATCTGTCTTTTCTTCAGTCACTTTCAGATGCAGAGACTGATACAACATCAAAATGGGAACGGTTTAGAGACTGGCATTTAGAGATTAGTTCGAGATTCTTTTGTTTATCTCTGACCTTCCTTTATTTGGATGACATTGAATTCCTTACCATTCCAATAAGTTTTAGGCTATCCCATCTCCATATACTTACTGTATGATCATGACTATTTCATTTTTTGGATAATCGGAGAGAAAGACAAACAGACTTAAGGTTGATTCCAGGCTTACTGGTGTCGGTTGTTTTTGCTTTACCTTTCACCCACTATTGGTGGTGCTGATTCCGACCGAAGACCAAAGAATGAAAAGTTGTTTTAGTGCGCTAAGATGATAACTTGTCCTCACCATTTTGCATGGATAGTTCTCTCGCTATATGAGCAAAGTGCAATTCTTCCTGCCTCTCATTACTTCATGTAAATACCCAGAAATGAATTGTTGTGCGCCTCTGATGCAAACCCCCAAACCCTGAGGCCAGGGTCCGTACATGATCGTTGTAAATCTGGCCTCCTGAGTCTGATTGACTCTTCGATTCCTCCACAGGAATCCCACACACACACAGTGTTTTCCACATGTCCTTTTGAGTGTACCCACGTGATCAAACACAAGGCATCACCCAAGTCTCCTTGACCAGAGTAAAGTCATGCCCTTCGCTAATTCCGGACTTTGGGTTTCGCGATATTGTGATTTCTGTTGTCGATTTTTCGGCTCCTTAACCCGCCGAAACCTGAAATGTTTGGCCGCGTCCTCCTCCATGCCTGTATCACGTTTTGCGACTTCGGAAATTTTGGAGCAAGGAACCCCGATCCCTTGTCTTCCAAAGTACCAAAATGCCGAATCCCGATGTGGTCAACAAGGTTGACTTCCAATGGAACTTTTTCACCAATTCAGAGTTTCGGACTTCGCGACTTCACGAATCCTGATGCAAGGCTCTCGACTCTTCAACCTCTGAACCCAGAAACGGTCAACGATATTGACACTACTTGGAAACGGGTACGTGCCACCTGTCTCCTCAATTGTCCTCGGTCTTTGACGTGGATTTTCTGCCACCTGCCACTCTTCTCGGCTTTTGGGACTTGAACAAGCTTTCAGCTGCCGTTCCCTTACCACTTCGAAACCCCAAATTTTGAAATGAAGCCTTCTATCAAATCAACGGCTGATAGACTCCCTTTAGATCCAACGACCCCCGTTACTTCGGCTTCCGGGTACCGGGAGTTCAAAACTCTCGACCCCAACCACTTATCACCACAATCTCCGAAATGATCCGACGGATCAAAACAGATCACAATCAACGGTCCGCATTGATTCCTGATACCAAAGTGTTGGGTTCGTCCATCCCTAACCACCTTCCATCTTCTTTGTGATCCTACGGTCCTCGTGACTTTGCAAGTTCTCCATGGAGAATATAGACTGCTCGCTCCTCTCCTTAACAACTTTTGCAAAATGAGCCGATGCTCTTCCACTGGAACTTAACTTCTGCGAGATGTTTTCAATCTTTGTCTCCCTTTGAGTACTTTCAAGGGTGTTGAACCTCTTGAGATTCCTCTTGGATCTCTAAACCTTGAAAGGGTTCCTGCGCACATTCCTTGCGACAATTTGTCAAATATTTCTGGGTATTTGATTTCTTCGACTCTGTTCTCTCTCAGCAACAAAAGTCCTTAAATCCTTCCCTTGGTTGATAATTCCTAAGACTTCCAACAACCTGCGCACTCCTTGCACGACTTCTGTGCTCCAACTACACTTCTACTGGAATGAGAACAACAATATCCCTCCTAAGCTTTTTGAGATGAAACTCAGAACCCTTGTCAACGCACACCTTGCGGACGTTCACTGCACTCCTTGCAGGAACTTCTCTCACTCAGGAAGAGAAACAATTGAAACTCATTCTCTCTCTCAGACTTCAAACATTTAACATGAAATCACACATTCAATACATAATAACAACACATGCATAAACATAGAGAATAAACAACTGTAAGCATACCATTTAGTAAATATAAACAATAAGCATCATAAAACCATGAAATCTGAGTCAAAGCTTCATATATTAACTCAAATTCTCCTGTACATGGGTTCTCCTCTACAACTCTCTGATACAACTCTCTTCTCTTCTATTATGTGCAAATGATACAATGGTGAGGGTGTCTATTTTCATTTTCCCTCCTACTCTAAACTGTCCAATCTAACATTCATATCTACCTACTCTCACATTATCAGACTTAAATGCCTCAATACAATCGACAGATGGGAGTAATTCCCTAGGTCTGTTTACAATCTCCAAGATATAAATGCAAGTATGTTCCTCTTGGCTTATTACAATAATGAATTTAGTATCAAAATTCAAAATGGGTCTTATGAAAACATGCTCCTTTTCTTCCTCTATGCGTCCAACTATTTCTTTGGCTTAGTCGTGTGCTTTGGCTTTGTACGATGCTCATGCATCATACTCCCTCGCTTGAAAATTTTCATGAACTCCTGTTCATGAGCTCTTGCATGATCTGTCCATGCTTCATTTTCACTTTCAGCTTCGCTGAAATCCCCAGCGTCAACTGTGCACCTTTGTGCTGTCTCCATGGCATCAAGCCTAACACGTAGTTCACACATTTCCCTCTCCACGACTGGATCGGGCATTGCCACTGGCTCGTCTCTTCTTCTCGGTGGCATGGCTGAAAAGGTTCCTCTTTTCTCTGCTATAGAAAGCAGAGACTTGCTCAGAAAGATCTGATACCACAACTGATGTGTATCAGAGTGCTCTCCTTTCCTTATGCTTCCTCTGTCTGAAATATACAAACAAATTCAAGCTCTGATACCACAACTGATGCAGACCCCTGAACCCTCAGGCCAGGGTCCGCACAAGATCGTTCTAAATCTACCCTCCTAAGTCTGATTGACTCTTCGATTCTTCCACAGGAATCCCACACACACACAGTGTTTTCCACAGGTTTTTATGAGTGTACCCACGTGATCAAACACAAGGCATAACCCAAGTCTCCTTGACCACAATAAATTCGTGTCCTTCGCTAATTTGGGACTTCGGGATTCACGATATCGTGATTTCTGTTGTCGAGTTTCTAGCTCCTTAACCCACTGAAACCCAAAATGCCAAAACCCAAAATGTCTAGCCGTGTCCTCCTCCATGCCTGTATCACGTTTCTTGACTTCGGAAATTTCGGAGCAAGGAACCCCCATCCCTTGTCTTTCAAAGTGCCGAAATGTTGAATCCCAATGTGGTCAACAAGGTTGACTTCCAATGGAACTTTTTCACCAATTCAGAGTTTCAGACTTCACGACTTCACGAATCCTGACACAAGGCTCTCGACTCTTCAACCTCTGAACTCCGAAACGGTCAACGGTATTGACACTACCTGGCAACGGGTACGTGCCACCTGTCTCCTCAACTATCCTCGGTCTCTGACATGGATTTTCTGCCACCTGCCACTCTTCTTGGCTTTCGGGACTCGAAAAAGCTTTCAGATGCCATTCCCTTACCACTTCGAAACCCCGAATTCCGAAATGAATCCTTCTATCAAATCAATGACTGATAGCCTCCCTTTAGATCCAACGACCCCCGTTACTTCGGCTTCTGGGTACCGGGAGTTCAAAACTCTCGACCCCAACCACTTATCACCACAATCTTTGGAATGATCCAATGGATCAAAACAGATCACGATCAACGATCCGTGTTGATTCTTGATACCAAAGTGATGGGTTTGTCCTTCCCTAACCACCTTCCAGCTTCTCTGCGATCCTACGGTCCTCGCAACTTCACAAGTTCTCCATGGAGAATATAGACCACTCACTCCTCTCCTTAACAACTTCTGCAAAATGAACCGGTGCTCTTCCACTGGAACTTAACTTCTGTGAGACGTTTTCAATCTCCATCTCCCTTTGAGTACTTTCAAGGGTGTTGAACCTCCTGAGCTTCCTCTTGGAACTCTAAACCTTGAAAGGGTTCTTGCACGCACTCCTTGCAGAAATCTATCAAATATTTCTGGGTATTTGATTTCTTCGACTCTGTTCTATCTCAACAACAACAATCCTTAAATCCTTCCCTTAGTTGATAAGTCCTAAGACTTCCAACAACCTGCGCACTCCTTGCACGACTTCTGTGCTCCAACTGCACTTCTATTGGAATGAGAACAACAATATCCCTCCTGAGCGTTCTGAGATGAAACTCATAACCCTTGTCAACGCACACCTTCTGGATGTTCACTACACTCCTTGCAGGAACTTCTCTCACTCAGGAAGAGAAATAATTGAAACTCATTCTCTCTCTCTCTCTCTCTCAGACTTCAAACATTTAACATGAAATCACACATTCAACACAGAATAACAAAAAATGCATAAACAAAGAGAATAAACAACCGTAAGCATACCATTCAGTAAATATAAACAGTAAGCATCATAACACCATGAAATCTGAGTCAAAGCTTCATATATTAACTCAAATGCTCCTGTACATGGGTTCTCCTCTACAACTCTCTGATACAACTCTCTTCTCTTCTATTCTATGCAAATGATACAATCCTTCTATGATACAATGGTGAGGGTGTCTATATTCGTTTTCCATCCTACTCTAAACTGTCCAATCTAACATTCATATCTACCTACTCTCACATTATCAGACTTAAATGTCTCAATACAATCGACAGATGGGAGTAATTCCCCAGGTTTGTTTACAATCTCCAAGATATAAATGAAAGTACATTTCTCTTGGCTTATTACATTAATGAATTCAGTTTCAAAATTCAAAATGGGTCTTATGAAAACGTGCTCTTTTTCTTCCTCCGCGCGTCCAGCTATTTCTTTGGCTTAGGCTCCTTTCCTTCCTCCGCGCATCCAGCTATTTCTTTGGCTTAGTCACAGAAGTTAGCTTTGTAATGATGCTCCTGCATCAGCCTCCTCACTATTTTTCATGAATAGTTACCTAAATAAGAGAAACATAAACCATCAATTATTGAATGATATCGCATTTATATAAGTTCTGTTTGATTCTGTTCATCTTTTTGCCCAGAATTTTCAATCACATGCGCTTGAGCTGAACGTCATTTATGGGGCTCCACGACAATGATTACTCCAACTTCTGGAACATACAATAGGTCGCAAAATGGACCATTGATTTATATATTTGCAGTAGACACTGTAGCATCCAAAAGGCACATAGATTCAACTACTACAATATTGGATGTGTAGGGTGTGGGAATGGAGAATTTTAGCAAGGCGATCACATTTAAAATAGGTGGCTGCCATTTTTTTCACAATTTGGTGCATGCTGAGAAGCTAACGTTTGAATGTGCACAAATTCTTTGAAATTCCCACTGATCTTTTTTGAAGAGTCTATACTACCGGATCTGAAGATTCAAATCATTAATTGAAATTGATAAACACTTTTTTCTCACGCGCACCAGAATATAGCAAACCATGAGCTCATAGAACATAATGGAGTTTCTAATATGCTTTGAACTAATTTGGAATGCAAATCTGTCGGTGATGATTTTGATTTTGTGACTTTTTTTATATAATAAAGATTTGTTTGCCATTTTCCTTTTAAGCATAGTTTTTTTATTAATAGAAATAAATAAAACAACATAGTCTCTTTTCATTTTTTTTTTGGTGTAATATAAAGATGAAATACAAAATAATAAAAATCATTTCATGGTTTTGTTTTAAATAATAAACGTAAATAAAAAAATAATAAAACTAAAACTAAAAATATAAAATATAAAACACATAAAAAGCAGGAACATAAATGAACAACTCCAAAATAACAACAAAAAACTAAAACTAAAACTAAAACATAAAATGAAGTTGCAAATGGATACTGATTCCTGAAAACAACCTCAAAACATGTTTTTATGCTTACGACTAATCTGTTTTTTTAAGTCACTTTACGTCGTGATCAACGATGGAACACACACACACAATGACAACATGTACAAAAACACATTTTATTTCTTTTAATTCACGTATATGGTATTTCTTTTCAGATGTTATGTTTTTGAACTTCACAAGTTTTCTTTTCATGCATGAATTTTGTACTAAGTTTTTTCAGGTTTTGGACAAACTCGCGTTTCATCCTGAAGTGAATTTTGGAAATCACCAATATTTTCATGAAAAACATGCTTTAAGGAACTACTTTTCACCATACACATCATGACGTTTTATGTTACACCAAACCCATATCATAAAAACCATTTTGCGCCATCAATTCTTTTCCTCAAGATTTCTCCTCTTCAAAGTATATATTTGTCATCTCTTGTGTTAAGTCTATTTTTCCATTGCGGCTCTTATGTGTCAAAGTGATTAAAACACAGCCTATATTTCATCGCACACATTTCTTTTATTCTTTTCTGCCATCTTTTTTCTGATTTGGTCAAACCATTCAGTTTCCTTTCCATGACTACATTGCATTGTTTTCCTCGCCATACAAACCTGTTGCTACTGAGATCCTTTCCTATGGTCCTACCAATATTTTCGTAAAAAATCGCGTTGACTGATGTGGAATTCCTTAACGCCCACCTTTCAACAAGTCTTTTTCCCATCGACCTCAACAACACCTTATCTTGGATATATACTAGAGTTCCTTTGAGTACCTAGAGGCTTACATACCTTAATGGCAAGTTCTCTCACGACAATCATGGGAATACACCACTTTCACTTGATTTTCAGATCTTGGAAGTGGCTCGACATCGACAAATTTATTCAAACTGCAAGAGGTACTGTGTATTGCACTCATCGATCACAGAGTTTTCCTTGCATTGGTTAATGACATTAACCAATGGTCGGTAATCCAATGACTTCTCTTCATGCTCTATTATCTAAAATTCTAGTCATGTGAATGAATAGAATTGTACCATTGGGATTGTAGTAGGTGGATATCATGTACACTTTTTCATGACTCCTCAACAATTACAAACAAATACCACTTCAGCTATATGAGAGTACTACGGTTCCACCTTCATACTTCCTCTTTCCATGATTCATCAACAACAATTCAAATTCCTCCACTACACATTCTCTGATCCAAATGTAGCTGCATTCACAAAATTAGCAGTTACATTTTCATGATCATGCAACAAAGTGACACCTTCCATGCTCCAACATTCACATCAACCATATTCCTATTGCATAGTTCATCCACCTTTTGGCTAAGTGAGTATGTTATTTTCTAAACTTTAATCATGTAATTCCCCAACTGCTAGCAATGAATAATTGGAAAATTCCCTCACCAAGCTCTATTTCCTTTTCACTTCTATGACTCATGCCAAGTTGCATGAGGACATGAAACAAATTAAGTTGGGGGGTAGGGGAATTTACTCACTATCATCACTCCATTTTTCCACTACTATCATTCCATTTTTCGCCCCATTTACCATTTACCAACATTTCATTTTTTAACAATACTTTGTTGCACTTTGCGTCATAAGCATTGATATACTATTGGCATGATTCACAAATATGAAAAAGGGATTTCTTATGCACAATGATGTTTTCCTATGCACATTGATAGCTTATCTTTTTGAGTGAGTATATGGGTAAATTATTATTACAACAAGAGAACAAATAATGAAATAAATGTTGTTAACACAAGAACCAACATTTTATATATTCATGGTTGTCACACAAGAACCAACCATAAGAAAATGTCACCTGTTACTTATGTAAATTCCATCTCCGAAACATTCATCATCATCAATCAAAGCCAAATTTCAGTTGCCAAAAATTGATGAGAATTGTTTTTTATGCAATGTTGCATGAGGACATGCAACAAGTTCACTTGGGGGGAAATGTTGGGCCTCAGAATACATTTTCATCTTATTTTCCTTTGACTATTCTTCTCATTTATCCATATTCCATTATTTCATTATACCATCTTCATAAATACATTTGGGTTTCACCTTATTATTTTCCACTTATTCATTTTAGTATTAAAAGAGAATTTATGATTGAATATTAGAATGGCCATGTTTTCATATATATTTCAAAAATGTGTGAGCTGTAATGTAGAATATGAAGTGATTAATTAAAAAGACTTCTAATACTTCCACCATTTCAAGTTTTGAGGAGATAATTCAGTTTATTTCAAGGAGAATATCATGCGGAATGGATAACATATCTTATCCAAGATAGTATGAGAGAGATATGTGAGGATTTGAAGGGACCATATTTTGTAATAATGGAAATTGGTTGAGAGAAAAGTGGATCTGTGATTATGAGATGCTTATCTTCTTTCAAAGCTCTCATGTATAAAGAGAGTGCTCCCCTCTTCATGAGGGAGTAGTCATTAGGATGAGAAAGTAATTAGTAATTATGAGATTAGAAGGAGATTATATTTAGATTGGAAAATGATTAGAAATCAATGATAGGAGTTAGTCATTTGGTTCATAGTCATTTTCTTGATTAGTTTCATGATTTCAAGGATTTTAATATTTAATCATGTAATTGAGATTGCTTTATTGTTAGTGTGAGATCACATGTGTTGGGTTCTGTTTCCTCTTCACATGTTTTTTCCCTTGATGCATTTTTCATTTTCCAAGTTAATTTCCATTTTACACAATTTCATTTTACTTGTGTGTTTTAGCAATTCAATTCCAAGCTGTTTCAACTGCATTAGATTAATGATTCAATTCCAACAGTTTCAACATTGGATTATGTTAAATTAGCTTCAATCTTGCATATACTGTGTAATGTGCTTTTGTGTTTATGAACTCCCTGCTGACAATTAAAATGATTGACATTATTAACAACACATTTTACCAATTAACATTTTAGCACCGCTAAGCCGGGAGGTGCTAAAGGGATTGAGGTCTAGGTAGGTAGTTTGTATTTTAAATTACACAACTTGGGGAGGAGAAATAGTAAGACTAGAGGTAAGAACCCATCAAACCACTATAGTGAGTTTTCCGCAAAGCCTGATTGTTCAATTCTCTAGCATGAATTTCACCTCTAGTGTGAATTTAATTTATGCAAGAGTGTTTAATTTATTCAAGTGTGATTTACTTTTTGCAAAAAGCATTTGATTTCTGAAATTGTGAAGAGTAATTGTTTTTTGTTTAAGCAAGAGTGTTTTTATTGCTCTTTTCATTTCGACAATTTTGGTTGTTGTAAGAATCTCTTTAACAAAATGATTTAACAATGAGTTTAAGCTTGAAACAACTCACTCACATCGCATTCTAGCAAAGTCATGATCTCCTCTTCCTCGAAGAGGAGATATTGACATGCACCAGCCAATTACTCCTCTTGAGGCAAAGGAAGAATCAACATTCCAAGAATCTTGCACATCTAACAGAGAATAATTATTAGAGCATGAGATCGAGGAAGATGAAGAGGAGTTAAAACAAGATCTGAATGAGGAAATCACACCTACGGAAGCCTTATTGAACAATGGTTCCAAGTAAGCATTAGGTTAGATCAAAGTTTTTGTTTTATCTATTTAATTCAGGGTTACATCAACAATTTTTTCTTATTTTAATGTTCTAGATTATCAAAATTGACAAGAATGATATTCTTACCATCATATGCCGTGATGGTTTACATTGGATCTTGAATACACGCTTACTAATCTCTAATTTTAATTAACATAGAGTAGGTAGGTAAATCCATCAATAATAACATGTTTTTAGTTCTTGTTTGCTTTCACTTAGAATAAGTATACTCTCCTCCTGCAAGTTTTTCCGTAAGCATCGCCAGGATCAAAAAGTAAGATATCTTTAACTTTTTCAGGAATGAATAAATTAATGTTTTTCAAACATGCCTAATCGATTTCATCATTAATTTGCAAATAATTTATCTCCATTTGCTAAAAAAATTTCAATTTGTTTTACATTTTTCGCTTCATTTGCAGTTTAAAAAAAAATATTAAAAAATAAATAAATTGTAACTTTAAAAATGCTGTTCCTCAACATCCCGATGCAAGTAAGGAACACAAAGCCCTTTAATTGACAAAACAAATTTATTTGCAAATTTAGGTGGATGAATCCTTTGAGATTTTACATACTGAAACAGTGGTTGAAGCTGTATCCCGATTGCGATCGGTTGAACTGAGTCTTCTCATTTTTAACATTCGGACTAGTCCATTTCTAGTTATGAGTAACAATATTGCCCTCTTCATCTTATTTCCACCTGGAAATTAAACCTGTAATAAAACAAGAGCAATAAAATATAAATACCATGAGTTCCAATGATGCAGTAGAAACTGTTTTGTTGAGCCTGGAGGCCATAAAATTAAGAACGTAATATCAGAGCTGGGTGAAATCCATATCCCAGATTCCCAAGCCCCACCTTTCCAAATTCTATTTCATTCCTTGAAAAATGTCTATTCCAGCTCATAAAACTGCTTCTTCGCTCGCTTTCCTCTCAATGGGAACCTTTTATCGTGGAAGTGTGTTATGTGCTAATATTTCCTCGGAGAATAAGGGATAGGTAACCAAGGTTGTTGACTACCGGGTTTTGATGAAAATTTTCCAAAACAAGAATGCCAATGGATTGGACTCTAATTTCGTAATCTCTAACAATATACCTGCCAAATACTCTGGCACCCGCCGCTCCCATATTTGGTTTACTGTTAGATCTCAATACACGGATTTGAAAACCGTTTTCTGATATTTATGATAATTTTTTTATTTGTGGTGCCGTGGCACACTATTTGATTGCCAGTCCCTCTACATGAGCCATCCATAAAGGAGGGAACCGGTAGAAAAAGAATAAGAGATCTGCTCCGCCCCAACCATCTGTCGAGTTCATGCAAGTAAACACATATCCCTCTACGTTTCCGATGATTGATTGTTTGATTTATCCCGCACTTCTGTTCTACCTCGAAATGAATCGATGATCCAACGAGAAATATGGAAGGGTTATAATTAATTTCTTGTTTTTATTACGACGTATGTTGAAGACCAATTCATGATTTTGAATCTTGTGTTCCACCAAACAACAATATATTTTTGTTTTTTTGTTTCGCTTGAGTGCCCTACTCGGCATATGCAAGGTAAGAATCCAAGTAAGCAACATGTATCCAAACCAACTCTGAACTTGTTAGACTAGATAGAGAAATGGATATAACGCCATGTTACTCTTTCTCTTGTTACTATTCCATTGTCAGGGTGAACCATAACTACACTTTATGGAACAATCAGTTGGGTTGGTCCTGCCATTTGATATTCTTGGATAAGTGATCACCGTGGAAACGACTTAGAGACTGGCATTTAGAGATTAGTTCGAGATTCTTTTGTTTATCTCTGACCTTCCTTTATTTGGATGACATTGAATTCCTTACCGTTCCAATAAGTTTTAGGCTATCCATTCTCCATATACTTACTGTATGATCATGACTATTTCATTTTTTGGATAATCGGAGAGAAAGACAAACAGACTTAAGGTTGATTCCAGGCTTACTGGTGTCGGTTGTTTTTGCTTTACCTTTCACCCACTATTGGTGGTGCTGATTCCGATCGAAGACCAACGAATGAAAAATTGTTTTAGTGTGCTAAGATGATAACTTGTCCTCACCATTTTGCATGGACAGTTCGCTCGCTATAGGAGCAAAGCACAATTCTTCCTGCCTCTTATTGCTTCATGTAAATACCCATAAATGAATTGTTGTGTGCCTCCTCACTATTTTGCATGAATAGTTACCTAAATAAGTGAAACATAAACTGTCAATTGTTGAATCATATCTCATTTATATTAGTCATGTTTGATTCTGTTCATCTTTTTGCCTAGAATTTTCAATCACATGTGCTTGAGTTGAACGTCAAAATACTATTTCCAGGGCTCCACGACAATGATTACACCAACTTCTGGAACATACAACAGGCCTCAAAATGGAGCATTGATTTATATATTTGCAGTAGACACCGTAGCAGCCAAAAGGAACATAGATTCAACTACTACAATATTGGATTTGCAAGGTGTGGGTATGGAGAATTTTAGCAAGGAAATCACATTTAAAATAGGTGGCTACCATTTTTTCCACAATTTGGTGCATGTTGAGCAACTAACATTTGAATGTACACAAAGTTTTTGAAATGCCTGCTGATCTTTTTAGAAGAGTCTATACTACTGGATCTGAAGATTCAAATCATTAATTGAAATTGATAAACACTTTTTTCTCACGTGCACCAGAATATAGCAAACCACGAGCTCATAGAACATAATTGCATTTCTGATATGCTTTGAACTAATTTGGAATGCAAATCTGTCGGTGATGATTTTGATTTTGTGACTTTTTTTATATAATAAAGATTTGTTTGCCATTTTCTTTTTAAGCATGTTTTTTTATTATTAATAGAAATAAATAAAACAATGATAGTCTTTTTCATTTTTTTCTTTTTGGTGTGTAATACAAAACAATGAAATACAAAACAATAAAAATCATTTCATGTATTTTGTTTTTGAATAATAAACACAAATAAAAATAATAAAACTGTTCAAAAATATAAAAATATAAAAACACACATAAAAAAGAAACGAAATGAACAACTCCAAAATAACAACAACAAAATAAAAAATAAAAAATAAAACATAAAAATAAAACATAAAAATGAAGTTGCAAATGGACATTCTCTGATTCCCGAAAACAACCTCAAAACATGTTTTTATGCTTAACATTAATTAACTGCTTTTTAAGTCACTTTTTACGCTATGATCAACAATGGAACAAGCACAATAACCATTTGTACAAAACACATTTTATTTCTTTCCATTTTGCCACATTGGTACTTCTTTCAGATGTTATGTTTTTTGAACTTCTCACAAGTTTTCATGCGGGAATTGGTACTAAGCTTATTAATATTATTACTATTATATATATATTTTTCGTGTTTTGCACAACACTCTCGCTTTCTTATATCCTAGAGTGATTTTCATAAATCAATAATATTTTCACTAAAAACATAATTAAAGAACTGCTTTTCACCATACACATCATGATTTTTCATATTGTTACACTAAACCCATATCACAAACACCAATTCATTTTGTGTCATGAATTCTTTAATCTCATTTTTCCTTCAAAGCATATTAGTCAACCCTGTGTTAAATCCCATCTTCCATTGCCTTATCCATCATGAATTCTCACACACCTATCTTGAGTTGCATACATTTCTTTATCTTTTCAGTTCATCTGCTCATGAATACACCATCTACTTTACATGACTACACATTGTTTTCCTCACCATACAAACCTGTTTCTACCGAGATCCTTTCCTATGGTCCTACTAATATTTTTGTAAAAAATCAAGGATTCCATGTGAGATCTCTACATTCACCTTTCAACATGTCTTTCCCCATCGACCTCAACTCCTTATCCGGGATATAGACTAGAGTTCCTTTGAGTACCTAGAGGCTTACATGCCTTAATGACAAGTTCTCCCACCGACAATCATAATACATCATTGTCCCTTGATTGTTGTGGGATCTTGCAAGTGGCTCCACATCAACACATCTATTCAAGACTGTAAGATGTGTACTGGTAGCTTGGCACTCATTGACATCAATGGTGAGTTTGCCTTTCATTGGTTAACGACATTCATCAATGGATGATAATCCAATGACTTCTCTTCATGCTCAACATCTACACATTCATTCACATGACTAGAATCGTACCATTGGGTTGTATGTGAAGAGTATACACTTTTTCATGACTCCTCAATAGTTACAACAACATGACTTCAAATATATGAGAGGCCATAATTCCACCTTTCATACTTCCTCTTTTCCATGATTCATCAAACAACAGCTCATATTCCTCCACTTCACATTCTCTGATCCAAGAGTTGTAGCTACAATATTCATAGTTACATTTTCATGATCCAACAGCAGTGACACCTTCCATGCTCCAGCCTGATCAAATCCATATTCCTATTTGCATAGTTCATCCACCTTTTGGGTAAGTGGAGGTATTGCGTATTTTCAAACTTTAATCATGTAATTCTCAATCGCTAGCAATGAATAATTTGGAAAATTCCTCACCGTAGCTCCAGCATTTCCTTTTCACTTCTATGACTCCATTCTAAGTTTCATGCACATGCAAACCAACCAATTGGGAGGGGGGGAACTTAATTTACTATCATCACTCCATTTTTTCATCATCATTCCATTTTTTGTCTCATTTACCATTTACCAACATTTATTTTTCAATGATACTCTATTGCACTTTAAGGCCATAAACATTGATATATCATTGGCATGATTCACAACATGAAAAGGATTTCATAATAAAGGATGTTTTCTCTCCTTTATTGATAGCTTATCTTTTCGAGTGAGTATATGGGTAAATTATTATTACAACAAGAGAACAAATAATGAAATAAATGTTGTTAACACAAGAACCAACATTCTTTTATTCATGGTTGTTACACAAGAAACAAACATAAGAAAATGTCATTTGTTATTCATGTAAATCCCATCATGGAAACATTCATTATCATCAATCAAAGCCAAATTTCAGGCTACAAAATTGAGAAGAAAAGTTTTTATGCAAGGGTTGCATGAGGACATGCAACCACTTCAGTTTGGGGAAATGTTGGGCCCCTCGTAAATGTGTTTTCATCTTATTTTCCTTTCACTATTCTCTCATTTATCCATATTCCTATATTTGTTAAGAACCAAATATCAATATAGCATAGAACAACCTAAAAAAGTACTCAACGCCTTTGAAAAGAGATAATTTCAGATAATAGCCTTTCAAGGGGAAACCTCTTTTACCCCCACTTAAATGTTCAAGTACAAGATGATTCAAATGAAAATGTCTCCTTGGTATATATAGAGACTAGGGAGGTAATTACAACTAATGTCCTAAAGCCGACATAAATAAAATAACATTACTAACATAATATGACCCAATTAAGGAGTACTGAGGCAATATTAGGGATTAACATGCCCCTCCCTTGAGACAAGGGTCGTCCAAGTAACGGCCAGTAACTCGATGCTTCAGATAAAAAGACTCATCTTCCCAAGTGGAATCTTTAACTGTAGTTTCCTCCATTTAATGAGATAATTAAATGGGATCTATTCCTCAGCTGGCGCATTTTTGTGTCAGTGATGGCTTCAGGTTTCAACATGATTTTTCCTTCCTCGCTCGAAATATAGTTTGAACCGGATCTTGTCACCTATAACCTTTCTTTAAGCATGGAACATGAAAACCAGGTTGTACCCGAAGATGTAGGCAACTCCAATTTGTATGTGCCATAGTACCAATATTTTGCAACACCCATAAGGGCCATAGTACTTTGATAATAAATTATCATCAAAGTAATATGACCCTTATAAGGTGTTGCTTGAGGGACATATGTTTGTATGGTTGTAGTCTTAAAAACACCCAACTCCCCTACTTCAAAACTTATCTCACTACAATGTTGATCTACTTATTTTTTCATGCACTGTACACGTCAAGTTGTCCTGAAGATTTGAGAACTTGTTGTTGATTCTATGTGATCTAACGTTTGAACCTTAGATTTTTCTTTTTAGAAAATAAGTGATGGAAGGAGGGTGGTATCCATAAAGTGCCATAAATGGTGTCATTATGGCAGATGAAAGGAAGCACTATACCACCATTTTTCCAAGGGTAACCATTTGAACCATTGTGTTTGTTTATCGAGACAAAGCAACGGCTGAGCTTCCAAACATTTGTTCACTATCTCGGTTTTGTCCATCAGATTGAGGGATGATAGGATGAGCTATGAGCCATTTGAGTACCCAAACAAGAAAATAATTTCAAAATGTCCACAAAGGAAGATGGATGTCCTGGCTTACTCACACAATCTTTGGGATGATCTAGCTTTTGAAGTGTCTCATGAATGTAGTGGAAACCCATTCAGTTTTGAAGGGAAGAGAGAGTGCACAAAAGTGTGCTGCATTTCATCGCATTTCCTATTAACAATCACCATGATGACACTCTTCCTTCAAACTTTGGTAACTCAAGGATGAAATCCATGGAAACCTCCTCCCAATGACTTGGGATGGATAATGGTTGTAAAAGACCTAGGGTCTTAATTGTTTCCACATTATTTTGCTAACAACCAAACATTCTCGCCACAAACCTTTGAACATCGCATGGCCATCCCAAAAAAAATCCTTCTTGACTCTATGGTAGGTTTTCAAAAATACTCTAGTGCCTCCTACCGGAGAGGTGTGCACTTCCAACAATACCTTTTGTTTGAGGTTGGGAGTTTTTTTACATAAATATAAGCAATCTTGTACCATAGTGAATCATTTTTCCATGTAAATGTATCCGATGCATTGGAACTTAACAAGAACCTTTGAATGAGAGTCACCACTTTTCTGGCCATTCTTCCATTCATCCCTTGCTTATATTATCCAATTGGGTTGATGATCGAGATAGCATGCAGAAAGGGCTCAGCATATTCATCCTTTCTTGAGAGTGCATTTTGCTACACAATATTTTGCTTCCCCTTTATAGACCCATTTTCAAAATCATAACCCAATATCTGTTTACTCCATTTTTGTTGTTCTTTGAAGATAGTCTTGTTCCAAGAAGTATTTAAGACTATCATGATCCGCTTTGACCTCAAGTGCCCACCTACCTATTAGTAAGGACACCATTTCTTCAATGCATGTAGTATTGCCATCATTTCTTTTCATAAATGTGGGTTTGTGTAAGTCCTTCCCTTGAGTGGTTGACTTCAAAAGTAAAGGGGCCTTCCTTCTTGCACTGTTCAGGACAACACCAATTCCATTCCCGAGGCATCACA
This sequence comes from Picea sitchensis, assembly GCA_010110895.2. Classification (NCBI taxonomy): domain Eukaryota; kingdom Viridiplantae; phylum Streptophyta; class Pinopsida; order Pinales; family Pinaceae; genus Picea; species Picea sitchensis. Next base: position 96,889 of record SNQJ01S0022014.1, on the reverse strand, counting down.
TTCCACAAATAAAGGCTTTTTGTGAAGTCCGGAGTGGTCAAGACAAGAGCTATTCACATCACCTCTTTGTTGTTTAAAATCTTTAGTCATCCCTAGAGTCCATGAAAATGCATCCTTCTTTTTTTTTTTTTTTTTTTTTTTTTTTTTGGGTTTGATAGGTTACAAACTTGTGGTAGTAACCTACAAACCCAAAAATCCTCTAAGATTGTTCAATGTTTTGGGGATCGCCAGCCCATCGTGGCCTTAATCTTGTTAGGGTCTACCTTGACACCTCCCATGAGATACACAATATGACCCAAATATTTTACCTCCTTTACTCCAAAGAAACATTTGGATGGTTTACATAGTTGTTGCTCCTTTAGTAGTTGTAGCACCTGTCAAATATGTCAGCATTATGATCCTCCCAAGACTTGCTATAGATTAGTATATCATCAAAAATACTAACAAAAATGTTTGAAGGAAGGTCTTGAAAATGAATTCATCAACCCTTGAATGTGGAAGGTGCATTTGTAAGGCCAAAGGCATGACCAAAAAATTCATAATGGCCTTCATGAGTTCGAATGTTGTTTTGGGATATCTTCCTTCATTCTCATCTGATGATATTCCTGAACTGACATCCAATTTTGTGAAGCTTGATTGCTCCATGTAGTTCATCCACCAATTCATCAATGACTCGAATGTAGTTTATCTTTAATATGATTCAAGGAGTTGTCTATAATCTAGACATGTACGCCATGAGTTATCTTTTCTTGAATACCATTTCTTTGTATCCCCATAGTGTGCTATCATTTCTTCCATGAAATTCGTCCGCGATCTATGATTTGTGAGAATAAAGTCATCAATACCATACAAATTAATTAGGCTCCCAACAGAAGAAGCAATTTGTACTTTTCGTATGTGGCATTATGGAGATCAAAGAATTTGCTCCATCCGAAGTATCCATGTGATTAGTCTCACATCTAACTTCCTCATATCGATCTTAGAACGCGTATTGGTCTTCAAACCAAAGTTGGAGTTTCTCCATTCTTGATTCACCTTCTCAGGTCCTCATCATGAATTTCATGGGATGCATTTTAACCTTCAGGTGTCTTCTTTTGTTACGGAATTTTTCAATACTCCATGATCTCCGCTTTTAAACCCCCCCATTTGTAGAAGTTCATCTTGTTACTATCTTCTTTGTAAATCATTTATGTCCTCACGATTTCTTTCACCTTCATCAAGAGTCCAAGTAGGATTGTATGGAGGCTTATTTGGTGTAGAGTTCCCTTTTGGGTGGCATGTTGGCCAAGTATCACTTTGCGCTTAAAACTTCATTGTTGGATCTTGGGTTGTGTAAAGGTCATCAGTTTACTCTAAGGTGCACCGCCTCTTCCATCCCTTTTGTCACAAGATGCTCCTCGCATTAATTGGTCAATCGCTGTTCTCATGCTGTTACTTTGAAAATATTAGAGTGCTCAAAGCAAGCTTATGCCCGACACCATGTTAAGAACCAAATATCAATATAGCATAGAAAACCCTAAAAGTACTCAATGCCTTGAAAATAGATAATTTCAAATAAGCTCTCTTCGAGGGGCAACCTCCTTTTACCCCACTTAAATGTTCAAGTACAAGATGATTCACTGAAAATGTCTCCTTGGTATATATAGGAGACTAGGAGGTATAATTACAACTAATGGCCTAAATACGACATAAATAAAATAACATTACTAATATAATATGCCCCAATTAAGGGGTAATGAGCCAATATTAGGGCTTAACAATATTCAATTATACTGTTTTCATAAATACATTTGGGTTTCACCTTATTAATTTACACTTTATTCATTTTAGTATTAAAAGAGAATTTATGATTAAATATTAGAAAATCGACGTGTTTTCATATATATCTAAAAAATGTGTGAGCTTTGTAATGTGTAGGAATATGTGAAGGATTAATTCAAAAAGACTTCTAAAATACTTCCTCCACCATTTCAAGATTTGAGGAGATAATTCAAGCCTCTTTCAAGGAGAAGATCATGGGTAATGGATAACATATCTTATCCAAGATATATGAGAGATATGTGTGAGGATTTGAAGGGATCATATTTTGTAATAATGGGAAATTGGTTGAGAGAAAAGTGGATTTGTAATTATGAGATGCTTATCTTCTTTTCAAAGCTATCATGTATAAAAGAGAGTTCTCTCTCTTCATGAGGGAGTAGTCATTAGGATGATAAAGTAATTAGTCATTATGGGATTAGAAGGCGATTAGATTTAGATTGGAAAATGATTAGAAATCAATGATAGGAGTTAGTCATTTGGTTCATAGTCATTTCCTTGATTAGTTTCACAATTTCATTATTTTGTCATTTGATCATGGTGATGTAATTGAGATTGATTTATTGTTAGTGTGAGCTCACATATGTCGTCTTTTTTCTCTTCACATATATTTTTTTTCCTTTAATGCAATTTTCCATTTCCAAGTTAATTCCATTTATGCAATTTCATTTCAGTTGTGTGTTTAGCAATTCAATTCCAAGTTGTGTGTTTCATCTTCTCGCATTAGATTAATGATTCAATTTCATTTGTAGCTTCAACATTAGATTAGGTTAAATTAGCTTCAATCCTGCATATACTGTGCATGTGCTTCGTAAGTTTACGAACTCCTCGGGTTGACAATTAAATGATTGGAAATTTATTTAACAACAATATTTACCACCAACACACTCACATTATTTCATATTTTGCATGCGCTTTCCCTTGCACGTGCTTCTTTTCCTGCCAACTGTTCTTCTCCAAAACTGGGTTTTATTCTCCAAAAATAGGTATTGCCTCAAAATAGGCCCGCGCCCAACAAGAAGGTCTTAAAATTGATGTTCAAAAGTTTGTCTTTGAATGTTTAGTCTGCCAACAGAACATGGGAGAAATAATCAAGAGCACCAGGTCTCCTACAACCATTATCTATACCAAGTCAATGTTGGGAAGAAGATTCAATGGATTTTATTACAGGTTTACCCAAATTTGAAAGAAAGACTGTCATCATGGTAGTAGTGGATTGACTAACAAATTATGCCCACTTTTTATCTCTTTCTCATCCTTTTAAAGAAATCATAGTAGCCACAACATTCATGGAAACAGTTCAAAAGCTACATGTAGTCCACAAGATTATTGTAAGTGACAGAGATCCAATTTTCACTGGAAAATTTTGGACTGAATTATTTTCTTTTTGGGGTACTCAATTGGATCATAGTCATCTTACCACCCTCAATCTGATGGGTAAAATAAGATTGTGAATAAATGTCTAGAATGATATCTTCGTTGTTTTTCATCCGATAAACAAACACAATGGGTCAAATGGTTTCCTTTGCAGGATGGTGGTACAACACATCCTTCCATACTTCATAAAAGTGTCCCCATTTATGGCACTTTATGGATATCATCCTCCATCCATTACATCATTCTTGAAGGGAAATACAAAGGTTCAAGCAGTGGAGGATCACATAGGGAACCAACAAGAGGTTCTCAAACTATTGAAGGACAACTTCGTTATGGAACAAAATAGGATGAAACAATAAGAAAATCAACATCGCAGTGAAAGGGAATTTGAAGTGGGGGATTGGTATTTATGAGGTCACAACCATATAAACAAATGTCCCTCATGCAACAAAAGAAGGACACTAAATTAGCACCCAAATATTATGGGCTCTATAAGTTTTTGGAAAGGATTAGTGTCGAGCAGTGACCAAAGGATCGACCATAATGTGTCAAGGAACTGACTGTCTTGATTTGAGATAATGGTTTATGGGATCCCAAAGTGTACCCACACTCATTCAAAGAAGAGATTGGAAGTGTCCTTTATTCTACGGGTTGGGGCTACCCTTTCCCTGCTTCTGCCATGAGGGGTTCCTAGACCCAAACTACCACATCTTTTGTTTAGGATTCTGCTTGATTTTGACAACATATCAATAGGTCGCGCCCAAGGATCAGATGTCCAAAAAATCCATTTATGTATGGTTGTATCTATGTATACCACCGCGGTACTTGAGAACCAGATTTCACTTAGAACATTTGATACCCAACTTGGTGCGCAAGGTATGGAAGACATTGGTGAACTCTAGCACTGCTTGGTCTCTTTCCTGCCGCAATGTGTCCCATCTTGTATACAAGTCGTCATAACTTCCAACATGGTAGTATTGTTCCGTAATAACATCCCTGAAGGAACCCCAAGTGGGTGCAACTGCAAATAATATGGATCCCTCTATTTTATTTTTCTCACAAAAAGTCTCCCACCAATCTTTGACACGGAGGACGACCTTGAGGAGCGTAGATTTAATATGTTCTCTATCGGAAAAGTTGTGGACAAAACAATACCCTTCTAGAAGGTTTAACCATTTATCTACGACATTTGCATCCATTTGACCTTCAAATATATGAATATAAAAATTGTTCTATACCTTTAAGGGGACAACATCTCTGCTTTAGGTGGATGCGTCACTTGCCGACAGTCGTCAAAGGATTTGTGCAAAGCTATCCATCATCTCGTTCCTTTGTCGCTCAAGGGATTCCTCGAGAAATATTTTGAAAGGATCTCCTATCCCGTTGTATTTCTTTCACCCACCATGGATGGTTTCTTGGGCGTGCCAGAGTAGTTTTCCTCAAGAGAAACAAGCTCGAGACCCAACTCTCTATACCCTGACCGCATTGGGGATATGCATTTAAAAAATGACAAGGAGCAGACCACTCTGATACCACTGATCCAGATTTATGAGAGAAACAAAATGAAACCACATATTTATAATATTAACACAAAGACACAATGAAAAATAACATAGATACAATAAAACTTGACTTCTATTAAATAAGAAATATGCTGAAAACTGTAAAATGTAGACTTAAAACAAGCTTGCTAGAATGGTGACAAATTATCTCTGAGAAAAGATGTGACAACTACACTTGTTCAGAAGAAGATGATTACAATGAGGCTCTTGTTGGATCATGTTGTCATTGATGCTAAAGGATTGATTTCAAAGGATTGATGTTAAAGGAACAATGTCTTGTCATAGTATATTGATGTAGTGATTGATGGATCATGTATTGTCCTTGATGTAAATGGATTGATGTCAAGTGGAGTCATAGTCACATGATTAGATGCATAGATGAAGATGGATCGATATGGTTTCATTGATATATGATGCATAAATTAAGATGGATCAATGAGTTGTAGTTGGATTGATGTAAAGATGATTCATTATTATGTTTTCATGGTTGTACAAATGGATGAATTCCAAAGTGGTCCCCTTATGGTCCCCTTGTGGTGAAATCCAAAGGTCATGGTTGTACAAATGGATGAACTCCAAAGTGGTCCACTTATGGTGAAATCCCTCATGGGAAGACACTTTGCGGTGAACTCCAAAGTGGTCCTCTTATGGTGAAAGCCCTCACAGGAAGACGCTTTATGGTTGAGTTATCCTAGTAGTATGGTTAGAGAACCCATGCTTAATTATGGAATAATGAGATGAATATAAGTGAATTTGTCAGTGAAACTATCCTAGATGGATAGTGTTTGTCAAGCCATTTTCGGTGGTATGTGGAACCTCACATAACTCCTCACGGTTTCAGAGTTATGGCCTGACGAAGTTGGAGGACCCTCATATGTTGGCTTGAAGCCCCAAAAGGTCAAAGAAGTCAAAGTGCTTGCAAAGAAGATATTATTTAAATAATAAAGTGAAGTGACAAAATCAAAGAGGATTATTTAAATAATAAAGTGAAG
>SNQJ01S0022014.1:54779-88778 GCA_010110895.2 Picea sitchensis | reverse complement strand
AAGGAACAAGAAGAAAGTAAAAAGACTCAATTAGAAGAAAAAGAAGAAGAGATCAAAAGACTAAAGAATGGAATAGAAGATAATACAAAGCTAGATGATGAGATTAGCAAAAGTCTTGAAGTTAATGTCCATCTCAAGACCCAGATTGAAGAATCCAAAAGGGTAGAGGAATTACTAAGGAATCAAGTAAATGAAAAGGAAGAGTCGTGTCATAAGTTGGAAGCTGAAGTTGTTGATCTTAGAAAGAAAGTAGAGAAGTCAAACAAATTCTTGAATAGCTCAACAATCTTGAATGAGATATTGGATAGTCAAAGATCACCAAATGATAAATCAGGTCTTGGGTAAAAGAAAGAAGCTACACATGTTGAAGCAAGCACTTCAAAGACGCATGAGGTAAGTCCCTCACTCTCAAAGGATGGAAATAATATTGCAAGTCAATCATCTACACAAGGCAATGAAAGTTTCAAAAGAAGAAAGCAAGGAAGACATCGAGAAACCATCTTTACACCTCAAAGAAGAGAGACACCTTCAAGATGGACACCAAAGAAAAGGTATGGAAATGTTTTTCATGGTCAATGTTACTCATGTAATGAATATGGTCACAAAGATTTGGAATGCAGATATTATGCAAGGAAAGTTAGTGAAAGATTTCATAACACCCTAAGGTGTTGGCGATGTAATTAAGTAGGACATATTGCTGCTCATTGTCACACCATGAGATGCTACAACTATAGTGGATTTGGCCACAAATCCCAGGATTGCTAGAACACAATAGGAAATTCTACGATGAGGACTTCATATAGCATGACTAGAAGAAGGCATGAAGTTAAGAAGGAAGACATTTTTGAAAAGATGGAAGCTCAAAGCTCAAGTTATGAAAAACTGGGACACCTTCAGAAGTGGGTAAAGAAAACTGAACATTCAGAACAAAATGGAAGCCTTAAGGGAAGCTCAATTTTGTCATCTTCAGAAGCATACATGAGTTACAATGGTAAAAATTGAGTACATATGCAATCTGACCTATGAATAGGTCACGTACATACGTGAACTGTTTGTTAAACAGACCACGTATCTGTGGTAAAAATCCTTGGGAAAAGGGCTATTCATATGAGTTGCAGCATGGTATGATGGTATAACTTTGTGTTGTAGGGTTTGACATGGTTTTTTGCAAGGTCTGACATGTTTGTTGCATGTTTTCATGATTACATGTTGGCATACATAATTGGTGTATGCATGGTGGTGATATATGGTTGAGTGTTGAAAGACTATCTTAGATGCATGATTGGTACACTCTTGGTACATTGTTAGAGGCACCTACTAGCAGTATGATTGGCACATGTTTTATGGTGGATATTGCATACATGCATGAGGAAGCATATTTATTTTAGTTCATCTTGTTGTGGTATTGGTGCATGGTTGATGCACTTTCTTGGTACAAGTGGTGATACATGTTTGGTGCACTTCTTGATGTATGGATGATATACTTGAGACACTTCATTGATTAAGATACATGATTGTGGAACTTGGTTCTTGGTAGAGACATATCATGAGTGATATGACACTTGTTTGAGGCACATGGTTGGCATGATTGGTAGAGGCATATGGTTGATGCACTCCATTGATGATATCTTATGGCATATGATATGGTATTGATGTACATGGGTATTGTGCATGGTTGGCACATGATGTACTTGGTTGATGTTTTGTTCATGATTCTATATTCATTGTTGACATATCTTTTGCTTCATGATGTATGGTATGGCATGAATTTGATACATGGACAGGTCCAATGATCGTCATAGAAAGAGCAATTGATATATGTTACGGTTGAGCAATAACATTTGTAGCAAAAGCATATTGCAGTGGTAGCATATTTTTCATATTGCAGAGAAGATAAGGGGAGACATACCCATAGGGGGAGTCATTCTTCTTCCCATGATTCAAGAAGGAGAGATTTATCATATGCAAATATAAATACTTGAAAAAGAGACCTATACTTGGAGAAAGAGAACAAAGGCATAGTTCCAGGGGGAGCGATGGTCACAGGGGGAACATGAGCTATACATTAGAGTGATATACATTGTTCAAAAGGGGAGAGATTATTCAGAGGAAGATCAAAGACATTCAGAAAGGGGGAGAAACCCCAAGGAGAGTTCAGGCAGTGGGAGTATCCCCAAGGGGAGAACGACCCTTTGCCATTGATGTCAAAGGGGGAGAGATAGTCACATTGATGTGATTGAAATGCCTATTGATGTAGAGAAATTACTTGTCTACATGTTTCCATCAACGAATGGTGTTGACATCAATGTTTGTATTTCCATCAATGCCAAAGGGGGATATTGTTGGATCATGTTGTTATTGATGCCAAAGGAACAATGTCTTGTCATAATATATTGATGTAGTGATTGATGGATCATGTATTGTCCTTGATGTAAATGGATTGATGTCAAGTGGATTCATAGTCATATGATGAGAAACATAGATGAATATGGATCGATATGGTTTCATTGATATATGATGCATAGATGAATATGGATCAATGAGTTGTAGTTGGATTGATGTAAAGATGACTCATTATTGTCTTGTCATGGTTGTACAAATGAATGAACTCCAAAGTGGTCCCCTTATGGTGAAATATATGAAGGCACTTTTGCAATAAAAATTAGTTCCAAAACCCTATACATCCAAAAACCTAACCATAGGAGATGAAGTGCCAAAAGTCATGTGGGCCCCATTGGGGTAAGTTAGTACATCAACTTCCCGGGGTCTTAACTTTTTCATACGATCCCCGTTTAGGGCGCACAATAGCTCGTTGGAAAGGTATTGATGAGGAGATTCATTTAGGGGAATCAATCAAAATTTTTATCCATCATTAAGGTTCCAAATCGTGAAAAAATGTCGTTTAGGCCCTCAAAATGGCCCCAGATTGGGACCCAAAAAACTGCTAAAAATGGTAAGTTGCCAAAAAACTATTTTGAGCCAATTGGAAAAGGTGGATGGACACCTATATCCTCTTCGAGCACTTAAAAATTGGAGTTTCCTCCATCTTGATGTGTACATCCACTCTTCCATGTTTCTTTCCTCATACAAAACCAAGCTAACGAGAAAATAACCAATGTGCAAACTTTATAATCAATAATACCCATTACTCTACTTACAAACACCAACATTTTGTAGTCATCACATAGAATCCATAACACCATATTGACACACAGTCGAAAAACTCAAGAAAACACAAAGCCCATGCAAATACTGAGCCACCATTTGATTCATAGTACAGAGAGTCCATCATGGATGGAGAGAAAAGAGCCATACCTATGAGAAAATCACTTAAATGTCGAGCTGGTTGAGTTTTCCCTTCTGAAACCTGAAATCATGGAGCTTCCACAACCAATAGAGTAAAAATGCAACAATGCTAGAGTGACGGGCGATAGGGAGGTTTGGAGTGACGTGCAATAAATTCATGTCGCTTCCTCACTTGGTCCCATTCAATTCCATGTACGAGCCATCCACTGATATACCATCCACCATTAAAATCAAACCATATAACCAATGCATAATTCAATCCCATATCCATCGTAGGATCTGATACCATATCTATTGCATTGTTTGCCACCCGAGATATATCATATCTATACGTTAACCTCTTTCCATAACTCCATACGATAATCACATATCAACGTTACTATATGTGCCTCCATTCAATTCTTTAAAAAATTGCATAATCCTTTAACCAAAACACATAGCATAATAACTAAGTCCACCATTTCACAAAGGTTATACATAATATTATTTCCATAGCTTTAGAATTTTTCCATGGTTTTCCCTTTTGTTTTAATCATGTTCCTATTTTATTGATTTTTTGCATAATCATATATGGATAAGTAATCACTGTATGAATTAGTAATCAAGGTTATAACATAACATAACAAAGCACCTGTAAAGAACATGATCCTCATAACCATGGAACTGTTCTGTATCACAAGTAAATATCAACAACATTTAACAATAATGTATGAACCACCCATTTATCACATTGAATGAAACCAAGACTACAACATCAATTGTATAGGACTATGTAGGAAACATCATAACAACATCAACATATAGATGTAATATGTCTATTCTTTCACCTCTAGTCTACAAGGGGGTCCCACCTACTACTATTATATTATTATTATAATTAAATAGTAGCGCTTTAGAAATCCTTTGCGGGCAGAATTCATCGTTGTGATTTTAATCGTCAACAAAATGACAACTCCACAAGGAAATCTGTTTCCAATAGATTAAGAATTCATAATGTTTGATTTTGCAGACCAGTAAACATTAGATCAAGAATATATATATCAAGATGATTATGCAACAGGGGGAAGTGAGCAGATTTAAGGGAAAAAATGACTAAGGAATTTGGGAATAACTCATGGAAAGTGTTAAGTATGAGGAGGTTTATCCCTGTAAGCATAATCATTCTATTAATCATAGTAAAGTGTTCTTGACTTCAAGGAGAACAAATTTCTGATATTCTCTTTTGAATCTTGAAGCGGATGAAAGAAAAGGAAAGTAGGAGAGGGATAAAACCAACTATCTCCTAAACCAATAGTTGAAGCAGATAACAATTTCAATGATGCTTTCAAGGGGAACATCATGATGGCTGTGTAACTTGATTGTTATTGATTAACAATACTTTGCAGAATAATTTCGTTGTGGCAAAACTGATCCAACATTTTATTTTGACAAGAAATGAAGTAAAAAAGAAACAAAAAGAAAGAAATGTCATAGTAGAAATGAAACAATAGAATTGAAATAAAAGAAATGTAAAATCGAAGCAATTAAAACAACTATAATATAGAGAGCATTCCATACAACGTTGAACTTTTCAAGTTGGTTCTATGTAATGTTTTAAGTGGCTGGAACCGTTAGTGCTATAGGAAAACAACTTCTCTTGTAAGTCCTTTAGGATGTAAGAATTTGCACCCAGGACAAAAGTGATCTTAAAAGGACCCAACCATAATTTTTTGGAACTTCGAATGCCTTCCTCTATCAACATTAGTTGAATCCCACAACAATACCTTCTCATTAACTTTAAATTTGACATCCTTGACACTTTTGTTGAAATATCTTTTAACAGGCTGCTGTCTTCTCTTTATATTATTCAAGGAAAACATCCTTTGCTCCTCTAAAGCCAAAAGTGCATTCATTCTTTGAGAAACATCAGAAGAATTTAATTCTTCGACCTGTAGAATTAACCTTAAAGAGGAGAGTTCCATCTCAGTTGGAAGAATGACTTCTTGACCATAAAAAAGATGGAAAGGAGTGCAACCAATGCTCACCTTGGTAGTAGTATGATTTTCCCAAAGGGCGTAAGTGAGGAGAGTGTTCCATTGACGAGGATTATCTTCAATGAGCCTCTTGATAATTCTAACCAGATTCTTGTTGGTAGACTCAGCCTACCCATTACCTTGGGGATTATAAGCTGATGAGGTAAAATGTTTAACCCCTAATTTATCTAAAAACTAGGTCATCTTTGCAGAAATAAAAGTGGGACCATTGCCTGTAATAATTTCCAAAGCAAGACCAAATATGGAAAAAATATTAGTTTCAAGAAAAGAAATCACCTGCTCATCCTGTGAATGCTTAAGCGGGACAACTTTAGTCCATTTCATAAAATAGTCTGTGGTTGTCAAGATAAAGACTTTCCCTGCTAAAGACTGAGGATTAATAGGACCAATAAAGTCCAAAATCCATTTTGAAAAATGAAAGTCAGGGAGGACAGGTTGTAAAGGCATGGATGAAAGTCGTTCTTTCCTAGCGAACTTCTGGCACTTGTCACAAGATCTTGAAAAAACATAAGAATCACGAAAGATTGAAGGCCAATAGTACCCTTTCTTGATAATCTTAAAAGCCGTGGTTTTAGCAGAAAAATGACCTACTACATGAATAACATAATTTGAAGAACCGTGACTCTCTTGTAATAATTTTTGTGCTTCCTCATTGTTCACACAACAAAGTAACATACCATCGACAGATCTCCTAAACAAGAAGTCTCATATAATGACATATCTATATGATTCGAGACAAAGCCTTCTTCTTTGATGGGTATCTAAGTTATATGGACATATTTGATTTTGCAAGTAATAAACCATATCTTTATACCAAGGATGTTCAGACATAGGAAGGATTTGATTGTCAATGTAAAACAATGATGATAGAGAGCTATCTTTCTCATCAATTTCTTCACTAGTTTCAGCATGCTGAGCTAAGTGAAGGGCTAAGTCATGCCCCTTGATGGTGTTAGAAGTCATGATAGTTAAATCATGCTCCTGGATCTTGGAAAGCCAATGTGCAAGCTTCTTTGAAAGATAATTATGTGAGAGCAAAAACTTGACAACAGGTAAAGGGACTTTTACCAGTGTGTGCTCACCTAAGATGAAGTGGCAAAACTTTTCAACAACTTTAACAAGAGCGAAAGCATACTTTTCAATAAAAGAATATTTAAACTCATCATCTGACAAACTTTGACTCATGTAAGCCACTGGTTTTTCATTACCTTGGTCATCCCATTGCATGAGGATAGCATAAACTGCTTTCCTCTGTGGCATTAGTATATATCATAAATTCTTTCTAAAAATCTGGCTTCGCCAAAACTGGTGCGGAACTGATTGCTTTCTTGATCCCTACAAAAGCATTTTTGACACCATCTGTCCAAGAAAAGGAGAGATCTTTCTTAAGAATATTATGAATTGGCTTTACCATTACATCAAAATCAGGAACAAACCTACGAACAAAGTTAATAATCCCCATAAAGGCTTGAACCTCCTTCTTGGAAGTAGGAGCATGAAGATTTAGGATAGCCACAATCCTTTCGGGATATATGCTTATTCTTGAATTGAAGACAATGTGTCCAAGGAGCTTTCCCTTGGTAACATTGTAAATAGACTTAGAAGGATTTAGAGAAATTCCAAATTTCCTGCATCGCATGAGAACCTTTTTAAGATGACCGAAATGATCTGATCGGTTTTTACAATACATAGTTAAGTCATCAAGATAAATCTGAATAATTTTGCCGATCAAATCATCAAAATCTATTTGCATATCTCTTTGGAAAGGAGAACCTGAATTAGATAATCCAAAAGGCATACGTTCATAAGAAAAAATTCCCCAACGAGTAATAAAAGTGGTTTTATATTTATCTGTCCTTTTTACCTTCATTTGATTGTAACCAGAAAAATTGTCAAGTAAGGACATCATCTGTGACCCTGCAACTTGTTGCAAAATCATTTCCATATTAGGGAGAGGAAAGTGATATTTTATACTATCCCTATTAAATGCACTAAAATCCACGCATAATCTGATATGACTAGTTGTTTTCCGAATGGGAACCAAATTGGAAACCCACTCATAATACTTAACCGAGGAAATTGTCCCAGCCTTTAAGAGTTTTTCCAACTCCTTTCGAATAGTTGCTTCCAGTGAAGGGTTAATGGGTCTTTGTTTTTGCCTAACTGGTTTTATGCCCTCCTTGATAGGAATGACATGATGTATAAGAGCAGGATCAAAACCACGAATATCCTCATAAGACCAAGAAAAAACATCTTGAAATTCACCAAGTAGCTTAGCGAACTTCAAATTTTCTTCTTCAGAACATTGGGCACCTATTTTAACATTCTTCAGACACTGAGGTGTTCCAATGTTCAAGGAAATGATTTCACCCACTTTCCTTTTCAACTCCTCCTCTTAATGTTTTTCTTTGTTGACTACATTGCTCAATGAAAATGAACTTTGTAGAGGACTCAAGCCCTTCGGAATTTTGTTATCTTCCATTGATATAATTTCCTTAGGATTATAAGGTTCATTTTGGATGAAATCACAAATGCTCTCATCACTAGGGAAGAAATTCCATGACTCTACATTGTCAGGGACGTGCATACGATACAAATATTGAAAGGTATAATAAGGCCTTTGTGGCAGAAGTTGCCGATTAGGAGAGGCTGCAAAAACAACTAACCTATCATCCATTGAGTTCAATTCCCTTTTTAAATGAGTGATGTTGAGAGATAGCAAGTTCGAGATAAGTTCCCAAATAGTCTGAGTGTAATGCTTCATTAACTTGTTGCTAGGAGAGTAATATTTACGTACAAGGTTTACAACAAGTTCAGAATCCCCCAAAACTGTAAGGTGACCACAACCTAAATTATAGGCATTTTCAATGCCTAACAATAATGCTTCAAATTCAGTGACATTGTTTGTGCAAGCAAACTCTAACCTATAGGAAAAGTTATGAATTTTACCCGCAAGAGAGTATAAGATAATACCAACTATGTTTCCTTCATTGGAGCATGAACCATCAAAGTGCATATGCCACATCCCATCCTCTAAGTTGATTTGTTCCAAGGTAGTGTTGTCCTCATCTACAAAGATGGAATACACTCCTAGGTCCTCCTCGATATAATTCACGTTAGGCTATGAGATGCTTTCTATGTAAGGTGAAATTCTCCCCTCCCTTAGGAATATGATGTTTTTACCATTCCAAGGAACAAATAAGTGTGTCGGGTCGAGTGAGAGGTATCCACCCGTCAAATCTTTCCAATCTCTTCCTAAGATGATCAAGTAATTACTCACTGGCATATCACCTGAATATTAAGGGTTGTCCTTATTTCAGGATGCGCGCACAAAACCAAGATTACATCCTTGATTTCACCTATGTTTGTTTGTTGTAAACTATTATAAGAGAGCATGCTTTTGGCATTTTCATTTGTATAAGATAAGCCTAGCTCTTCCATAATAATCTTCGACATTACACTTGGGCCTAAACCGTTGTCAATGAGACAACAATGGGATATTTTGTCCATAATCTTTATAGAAATAAAAAAACGGGTTTTTTTTTTATAGGGTGTCTAAATTTATGTACACCTACTTTATTTACAATTGAATCCTCTTCGTCTACCTCTTCAAATAGGTTGGATACAATGGAATATTTTCCTTCCATAAAAAATTTCAGATGCTTTTGTTGCTCAGGGATGACAACCATGTCCAAGAGGATAGCATCAGCTTTAATATTCTAATTGATTAAGAATGTTGTATTTGGAAGAGGGAAGAGGGGAGGTAGTTCCTTGACTGTCAGGATCTTTAGAAACCTGAACAATAGCAACTGGTGAACATGAGCTTGGGCTGGAAGAAGTGAGAGGAGGATCATATTTACCTTTTGGAGCATAGGATGTATTCCTAGTGTTTATGATCATCACATACTCTGGCTCTGAAAATTCTAGGACAACAATAGTATTTTCAGGTCTTTTACCAAATATTTTATCTCTAGCACTCTTCTTTACCTCACAAGTACTTTCCTCATGGCGTTCCTCGCAAAAGTTACACCAGCTATGAGGCATGATTTCTTTAGGCTGAAAATTGTTTTCATTAGGATTTCTAAAGGGTGGTGAAGAAGAAGATGAAGCCTGAGGGGTAAGTGAAGGGACATTTCCTTTCCACTCATATGCTATAATTCGATTATTCATGTCTTGTACAAGTTGTAAGAGAGAGGACATGTGTGTCAGTTTAACTGAATCTCCCTTAGGAAGACTTGTTCTTTCCAGTTGTTCTTCATACTCTAAACAAGTATGCAGAGAAGAACCAAGGTTATCAATGGCCTTCTCTTAAAACCTATGACGGTAGGGGGAAGCTAAAGAATCAGATTAATGCATGAAAGCGACTTGGTTCTGAGGGCGAATGAGTTCATGGATTTGGTTATATAATTTGGTGAAACACAAGTTGAAAGAATTGATAATTTTACCATCCATATAAGAAATGTTATTGTACTCCCGTAACTGCTCGGCTGGGATTTTGGACTTCCCATAGGTAGACTTGAACCAATACACTAACTCCTCCCAAGTAGAAAGAATCTTGGGAGGAAGTTCAAAGAAATCGACCATAGCCTTCCCTTCCAGAGAATTAAAAAATAAGCGCATACAAGTGTCATTGTCATTATCTCCTATGTTGTGACAGACATTAGAAAATTCCACCAAGTGTTCATTCGTAGTGACCGTGTTATTCCATGAAAACCTAGGAATATGCTCTTTGAATTTAGGAAGTGGATGAGTAGCAGGTGCTAGGTTAAGAGGGTGTTGGCATTGTTGTTATAGGTGTAGTTGTCATTAATGGAAAACATTATTATTGGCAGAGCATTTGACAAACATTATTATTGGTAGAGCATTTGGAAAACATTATTATTGGCAGAGAAAACATTATTATTGGAAAAACATTTGGCAAACATTATTATTGGCAGATCATTTTAAACAAATCTTTTGTTAGCATTATGGAGTTTACCTTTATGGAGTTTGTTAGCATTGAATTTATGACATGTGTAGTTGTCATTAATGGCACATCACCAATATTTGCGCATACATATGCCAAACTGATTTTCACCACAAATGGCACATACCACAAATGGCGCATCACCAAACTACATGTGCATACATATGCCAAACTACTATCACCACGAATAACACAGATACATGTTGCTCTGAGAATGCAACGAAATTCAACTATGTCATACATGAAATATCCTTTTTCTTAGCGCGATGAGGGATTACATAGCCTAAGGACAAGGTTTTGTCTTGTATAAAGGAATGATACGAAGCACCTAAGGGATTAAGTTAACAACTCCAACAATTATATTTCAACGTTGTAGATGATTTGATGAACCTGGTCAAAGGTTAGTTGTGCATTACATATAAACAGAGTAGATCATTCAATCCAAGGGAAATTTGTATAGTTATAATTAGTTACAAAGATTAAAACTAGTACTTGAAGAGGATTCAAACTGTCTTTGTATATATAGCACGCTTTCCATGAAGGATCAGAGTGTGAAAAATAAAGATATTGAAGTGGAAGTTGTAACTCTCTGATATTAAGGAGAAAATGCATGGTATCTTTGTAATTGAAAACAAATAGAATGAAAGATACACAAAGGGAATGAAAGCAGAGAAGATTGAGGAAGAGAGGCAAAGATGGCATTTGTGCAGAATTGATTAAGATACATAGAGGCAATGAAGGCAGAGAAGATTGATGAAGAGATGCAAAGATGGCATTTGTGCAGAATTGATTATAACATTGAGGGTAAATTAAATACAGAGGATATTCAGAGGTATGCTATGATTATATAAGTGTCAAAGGTTTTGTCTTCAAAAAATTGCAGAGTTCATTGAAATCATTATGTATAAGTATGTTCATGAAGTTCAAAGATTGAGTTACAGAGTCTTCAAAAACATAATTGTATTACAGACTAGAATTAATTTACAGACTTGTTTTTTGACAGAGATGATTTTCAAGACAGAGTTGCAGGCTTAAATTAATCAGAGAACAAATAGAGATGGTATTGAATGTATTTTGACAATGACTTGTTTTTTATGATTACTTTGAATGAGATTGTGATTTCTTAAAGTCCAGAGGTTTGTACTTGAACACAAGGGAGGAAGGGAGGAGCTAGGGAGACTGACAGACTCATTGCAAGTTGAGTCTTGCATTCAAGCAATAGGAGTTGTTTTTCAATTGGTGATGAAAAAATGGAGGTTGCAGCGTCATCTGAGGAGTTGTTCAGATAAAATCTAATGTAAAGAGAAGTTAGTGCTTGCCTTACATTTAAAAGAAGAAGAAGAGGTTTTCCCCTTTATGGGTTTCCTCATGAAATTATTGTGTCAGTGTCTATTTGATATGCCTAATTGTTTATTCTTATATACTTGCCGAGATAAGTTTTTTATAAGTCAAAAAGAAGATTGTGTTAAAAGAAATAAAATCAGTAAAATTTGTGACTAACTGATTCACCCTCCCCTCTCAATTAGTTTGTTTGGTCCAACAATTGGTATCAGAGCAAGGTTGCTTCAAGATTCAGTTTAATCACTGGAAGTTTGATCTTTAATAATGGATAAGAAATCTGATTTTACTAAACATGGATTACCTTTGTTTGATGGACATAATTATGCCTTTTGGAGTACCAGGATGAAGTTGTTTTTGCAGTCTCAAGGAGTAGATGTTTGGCAAGATGTGTTGAATGAATATAAGGCTCCAACAACAGTTCCAACATATGCTGCAGGGAAGAAACTCTATGAAAGTAATTCCAAATCTATGTATGCAATACTTGGAGGATTGACAGGTTCAGAATTTGTTAAGGTAATGCATTGTGAGTCAACAAAATAATTATGGGACAAACTGAAGAAGGTATATGAAGGAGATACTAAGGTAAATAATGCTAAATTGCAATCATATATAAGTAAATTTGAAAGTTTAAAGATGGAAGAATATGAAGACATAGCTACCCATTGTTTACATATTGATGAAGTAGTCAATACTATGAGAGGTTTAGGAGAAACAATTGAAAATGTTATTATTGTGCAAAAAGTGCTTAGATCTTTACCTGCAAGATTTGATCCCAAAATATCTACTTTAGAGGAAAGAACTAATATTGCTACTTTACTAATGGATGAGTTGCAATGAATACTAACAACATATGAGATGAGGACATCTAATGAGAATCCTTCCAATAAGGAAATAGCTTTCAAGGCAGCAAAGAAGGACAAGAAAAAGGTTGAAACATAAACCAATAATCATGAGGATTTAGAAGAAGACATGGAAGAAGCTAACTTTTTCAAAAATCTAAAAAGAGGTACTGGCAAGTACAAAGGTAAACTTCCTCTCAAGTGCTTTAATTGTGGTAGAATAGGGAATTTTTCTTCTAAGTGTTCGTTCAATAAACATTATGATGGAGAAGAATAAAGTAACAACAAAACCAAAGAATATAAGAAATTGTATAAGAAGCCATTTCAAAGAAATTTTTATAAAAAGAAAAGTCTATTCATAAAAAATAATAGTGAGTCCTCAGATATAGATGAAAGTGATGAAAGTACATACATAAGACTTTTTATGGCTATGGAAAATAAGAATGATGAACTTATTGAAGAAGAAGAAGGTGAAGTTGACCTGGAAGATTAACTTGTAAGTGCATTGTTTGAATTAAAGAAAGTAAGAAGAGAATGCAAACAATTTAAAAGAGGGATTGAGAGTTTAGATCAAGAATTACAAAAGTCAAACAATTTAATTGAAAKCATTGAGATCATGTTAGTTGACTTAAAACTCAAAATAGAAGAAGCTAGAGTGACTGAAGAAGCTCTAAATAATGTACTTGCAGAGAAGGATAAGGAAAATGAAGGTTTAAAACTTGAAGTAGTTTTATTAAGAAAGAAMGTACAAGAAAATTACATGAATCATAGTTCTCAAGTATTGGATAAAATTAACTGTAGTCAAAGATCAACTTATGATAAGACTAGAATTGGGTATAAGTTTGAAGTTACTAATACAAGCTCTAGTTCGAGTTTTGAAAAAGCAGGTACAAAGCATACAAATGAGAAAAACACCTACAAGTAGAAGGGATCGGAAAAGAAAGAAGATAATTAGACTTCAACAGTGCATAGAAAAAGTTATGGAAGACATCAAAACAGGTTTGAAGGTTACTGTTTCTTTTGTTATAAGTATGGACACAAAGCAACTTTCTGTAATGTTTTTTCAAGAAATATAAGTGCACATAACAACCATGGCATATCTAGATTTGAATACGAAAGAAGACATGATAAATATATTCAGAACAATGCGAACAACTCACATAACATATTTGATGCTTTGAAATTTGAATTTGAATGCTATAGGTGTAATAACTTTGAACATATTTCAAGAAACTGTCCAATGAATTTTCAAAAATTTGTTATAAACCAATACACAAATTAGAAAACTAGTTATTGGAAAAGGAAGAATGATCATTTAGAAATTGAAGAGTGCAAACTTGCTTTACAAGTTGATTATAAAGTTAAGTGGTGTGTGGATAGTGGATTCTCAAAACATATGACAGGCATAAAACAAATCTTTGATTCTTTAGATGAAAGAAAAGAAGGTTCAGTCACATTTGGTAATTATCAATCAACTCGAATAGTTGGAAGAGTCACTGTTTGTTTGAACAAAGACATAATGGATGAAAATGTTTTACCGATTGAAAATATGGAACATAACTTGTTGAGTGTAAGTCAAACATGTGATAAAGGGAATCTTATGATATTTGATTTTAAACAATGTCAAATCAGGGATGCTAAAACAAATCAGTTAGTTGGAATAGATACAAGGACATCAAATAATATATATATTTTAGATGAAAAGGATGAAAATTGCTATCTTGGACATGAAGATGAAAGCTGGTTATGGCATAAAAGACTTGGACATGTTAACTTTGAAAATCTGATTCAGTTAAATAAAAAGGAGGCAATAAGGAACTTACCTGTCATAAAGAACCTTTCCAACTCTATTTGTAAATGATGTCAACATGGTAAACAAACTAGAGTCAAGTTTAAAACAAAGTAATATTCTACAACAAAACCTTTGGAAATAATACATGCTGATGTATGTGGACCTATGAGGACAATAGGTCTAAATGGTGAAATATACTTTCTATTATTTGTGGATGATTTTACTCGAATGACTTGGTTGTTTTTGTTGAAAAAGAAGTTTGAAACATTTAGTTTCTTTCAAGTTTTCAAAGAATTGATAGAAAATGAAATTGATATGAAGATTAAGTGCTTAAGGTCAGACACTGGAGGAGAGTTTGTGTCAAATGAATTTAACAATTACTGTGATGAAAATGGAATTAAAAGACATTTCTCTGTTACAGAAACACCTCAGCAAAATGGTGTTGTTGAAAGAAAAAACATAATTGTTATGGAAATGGCAAGAACAATGTTAAATGAGTCCAGTTTGAATGACATGTTTTGGCCTCAAGCTATTCAAACTGCTGTAAACATCTTGAATAGAAGTTTGCTAAGAAATAATACTGATAAGACACCCTATCAATTATGGAAAGGAAGACCAACAAACATAAAACATTTTAGAATTTTTGGGAGTAAGTGTTACATTAAAATAATTGATAAAAATATGGGAAAATTAGACTCTAGAACTGATGAAGACATATTGGTTGGATATTCATGTTCAAGAAAGGCTTATAAATGCTATAATTTCATATTAAGAAATATTGTTGAATCTATAGATGTAAATTTTTATGAGTCTTCATTTTTGAAGTCCAAATCTAAACAAAAGGATCAACAAGTACATTAAATATATGCCAAACATAAGATGGATAAAGATGTAAGTGAAACAGAAGAAACTAAGACTGATGATAATGAACAGTCAATTCCTACATCAATACAGGGCACAACTCCATTCAAAAGCATAACTCCATCTAAGACTCCAAGCAAAAGAATACAGAAAAATCATGTTGAAGAACAAATCATTGGTGACATAAATTCAGGTATTGGAACAAGAAGTAGAAGGCTAGAATCCACTTCAACCCATGAACATGTATCACAACTTTCTTTGATTGAACCCAAAAATATTGAAGAAGCAATTAAAGATGAATACTGGATGAAAGCAACGAAAGAAGAGATTAATCAAATTGAAAAGAATAAAACATGGGAATTGGTTCCTAGACCATTTAACAAGAATGTTATTGGGGTTGAATGGGTTTTCAGAAATAAGATGAATGAAGGAGGAAAAGTAACAATAAATAAAGCTAGATTGGTTTGTAAAGGGTATGCACAAGTAGAAGGAATTGATTATGGAGAAAGATTTTCTCCTGTTGCGAGAATGGAATCTATTAGGTTGTTTTTAGCCTATACTAGTTCTAAGAACATTAAAGTTTATCAAATGGATGTAAAATATGCATTTTTGAATGGTGATCTAGAAGAAGAGGTATACATGGAACAACCAAATGATTTTCAGGTACAAGAAGTAGAAAAATATGTCTATAGGTTGAAAAAGGCTTTATATGGACTAAAACAAGCACCAAGGGCTTGGTATTCCAGGCTTGATAACTACTTAACGAAACAAGGATACATGAAAGGTAACACTGACAGTAATCTCTATATCAAATAAGAGAATGAGAGCTTGGTCATTGTAGAAATTTATGTAGATGACATTATTTTTGGAAGTGATGATGAGAACCTTAGCAAACAGTTTGTTGAATGTATGCAAAATGAGTTTGAAATGTCTATACTTGGTAAAATGAAGTTTTTCTTAGGATTTCAAATTAATCAATCTGATAAGGGTATTTTCATTACTCAAACAAAGTATATTCATGAAATAATTAAGAAGTTTCAGATGCATGATAGTAAACCAGTTGGCACTCCTATGGTTACTGGCTGTAAATTAAGTAAATTTGATGACTCTGAAGAAGTTGAGCAAACAATGTACAGATCTATGATTGGCAGTCTTCTATATGCTACAACTACAAGGCCTGATATTATGCATACAGTTTGTTAGGTAGGCAGATTTCAAGAATATCCTAAAGTTTCTCATCTACTTGCAGTAAAAAGAATTTTCAGACATCTTAAGGGGATAACAGAGTTTGGTTTGTGGTATCCAACAGGTAATCAGATTGACTTACATGATTTCACTGATTTTGATTGGGTAGGGTGTGTTGATGACAGGAAGAGTACTAGTGGAGCATCATTTTTTCTTGGTGGATGTCTTGTGAGTTGGTCAAGCAAGAAGCAATCAACAGTGTCTCTGTCTAATGCTGAAGCAAAATATATAGCAACTGCAAATTGTTGTACACTGGTTATATGGATGAAACAAATGCTGGAAGATATACACATTCATTATAATATTCCTATTCCTATTTATTATGATAATACTAGTGCTATTAGTATTTCCAAAAATCCTGTTATGCATTCAAAAACAAAACACATTCCTATTAAGTTTCATTTTCTCAGAGATCAAGTTATGAACAAAGTTATTAAACTGGAATACATTGGAACAAAGGATCAAATTGCCGATGTATTTACTAAACCTTTACCCAAAATGCAATTTGAAAGTCTTCGAGATCAGTTGGGAGTCTGTTCTTTGTAAGTTGACTTTATATCAAACTACAAGTTGCCATAATAAAAAAAATCATATTGTTGGCAATTGATTGTTCAATGTTATTGTTTAAGGGGGAGTTGTTTCCAAATAAGCTATATATACAAATGATTTCTTAGTATTTTGGTAAGGAGGAGTAACATATCAATGACGATTCATTAAACTTCAGCAATAATAAAGAAAGTTGAAAGAAATTCTAGCTTAAATGATCAATTCATTGAGGGACAAAAACATCTTTGCAAAGACTTGTTGCTAAAATATTTGATACTTTCCTCAGAAATTTTCTAGTTTATTGATTCACACAGGTTCATGACTCGTTGATGTTGACAGTGATATTATTTTATCTCAGATAGGGGGAATATAATGACTCATTTTCCATAGATGACAAAAGGGGGAGAATAGAGTAAGTTTAGTTTGCCATCAATGCCAAAGGGGGAGTTTGTTGGCATTGTTGTTATAGGTGTAGTTGTCATTAATGACACACATTATTATTGGTAGAGCATTTGGAAAACATTATTATTGGCAGAGCATTTGGAAAACATTATTATTGGCAGAGCATTTGGCAAACATTATTATTGGTAGAGTAAACATTATTGTTGGCATAGCATTTGGCAAACATTATTATTGGCAGAGCATTTTAAACAAATCTTTTGCTAGCATTATGGAGTTTAGCGTTATGGAGTTTGTTGGCATTGATGTTATGATAGGTGTAGTTGTGATTAATGGTGCATCACCAATATTTGYGAATACATATGCCAAACTATTTTTCACCACAAATGGCGCATCACCAAACTGCCTRCGCATACATATGCCAAACTACTATCACCACAAATAGCACAGATACGTGTTGCTCTGAGAATGCAACGGAATTCAACTATGTCATACAAGAAATMTCCTTTTGCTTAGTGTGATGAAGGCTTACATAGCCCAAGGACGAGGTTTTGTGTTGTATAAAGGAATGATACGAAGCACCTAAGGGCTTAAGTTAACAACTCCAATAGTTATATTTCAACGGTGTAGATGCTTTGATGAACCTRATCAAAGGGTAGCTGTGCATTACGTGTAAACAAAGTAGATCATTCAATCCAAGGKCAATTTGTATAGTTATAATCAGTTACAAAGATTAAAACTAATACTTGAAGGGAATTTGAATTGTCTTTGTATATATAKCACGCTTGCCATGAAGGATTAGAGTGTGAAAAAGAAAGATATTGAAGTGGAAGTTGTAACTCTCTGATATTAAGGAGAACACGCATGGTATCTCTGTAATTGAAAATGAATAGAATGAAAGATACACAGAGAAAATTAAAGMAGAGAAGATTGAGGAAGAGAGGCAAAGATGGCATTTGTGCAGAATTGATTAAGATACACAGAGGCAATGAAAGCAGAGAAGATTGAGGAAGAGATGCAAAGATGGCATTTATGYAGAATTGATTAWAACATTCAGGGTAAATTAAATACAGAGGATATTTAGAGGTATGCTATGATTTTATAAGTGTCAAAGGTTTTTTCTTCAAAAAATTGTAGAGTTCATTGAAATCATTATGTATAAGTATGTTCATGAAGTTCAAAGATTGAGTTACAGAGTCTTCAAAAACATAATTGAATTACATACTATAATTAATTTACAGACTGGTTTTTTGATAGAGATGATTTTCAAGACAAAGTTGCAAGCTTAAATTAATCAGAGAACAAACAAAGATGGTATTGAATGTATTTTGACAGTGACTTGTTTTTTATGATTACTTTGAATGATATTGTGATTGCTTAAAGTCCAGAGGTTGGTACTTGAACACAAGGGAGGAAGGGAGGATCTAGGGAGACTGCCAGACTCATTGCAAGTTGAAGCTTGCATTCAAGTAGTAGGAGCTATTTTTTAGTTGGTGCTGAACAAATGGAGGTTGCAGCCTCATATGAGCAGTTGTTCAGATAAAATCTAATGTAAAGAGAAGTTGGTGCTTTTCTTACGTTTAAAATAAGAAGAAGAGGTTTTTCCCTTTATGGGTTTCCTCATGAAATTATTGTGGCAGTGTCTATTTTATATGCCTAATTGTTTATTTGGCAATATCTATACTTGCTGAGATAAGTTTTTTATAAGTCAAAAAGCAAATTGTGTTAAAAGAAATAAAATCAGTAAAATTTGTGACTAACTGATTCAACCCCCTCTCTTAGTTAGTCTGTCTGGTCCAACATAGGGGAGGAAACATGCCACGAAGTAGTTGTAGCATCTTCTTCAAACTGAAAAATCCCATACTTTTTAATGACTCTGGCGAGGCTTGTAGTAGATTGGACAAGGACTTGGTGATTATATAAGCTATCAATCCTTGACGAGGTTGAAGGTTGAGATGAATAAGCACCTCTAGTGCCACCAGATCCACCACTAGATGCCATCTGGTGAACGATAGGTTTGGGAGAGAAAGACAAAATGGTTGTATCAGACAAAGTTCTCCTTAGAGTACTTTGTTGGGTTGACAAAAAAACATTTCTTCTTCCTATTTCAAAAAGAGGATTAATCTTAGGTGATAAACCTCTTCTTCTTCTAGAGATGCGAGGGTCTAAGGACATGAAAAGAAGATCAAAACTGTAGGAAAAATAAAGCTATGGTTGATTCCTAGGTTGTATTTGCCTAGCTTCCCAACGTTCTCGGACACTTATGTCTTGCTCAATAGCTTCCCATGAGTGTTCAAGCTCACTTGAGTATTAGTGGTCTCTAAAATGGTATTAAACAAGATTAAAGAAATGTTAGTCTGATCTTTAAGACCGGGCTCAATATTGGGTTGCCTTGCAATAGGTACAATCATGAAGAAAAGAAAGAGTCAAAGGATCAATATCGGCAATAAAAATATATTCAATGATAATCAAGCATCAAATCAACCATAGAGATATGGAAGATCTCCCCAGTATGTTCGCCAAATAAATGTTGAGGAAACAATATGAATTTATCGTAAGAATTTTCGAATCTTGATAGGCTAAGGAAATATAGCTGAGAATATTACCCTATGTTTATAGCCTCAAAAAGTGTTTCCCAATCCACAAATATTAGTTACAAGGGCTTAGGCTGATTTTTTAAAATAAAAGATTGCTGCAAAACATAACATTTTTATATAATTTTCTAAATATAACATATTGCAAAAGTAAATGTGGAGATCAAATGAAAAAATATGAATTCACATATTAACACAGATGAGACATAATAGTAATCGCTTTATTTCATTCCAAGAAATCAAAAGAATTGTTCTCTTTACAAAAATCCCTGTGGGGGGCATGGACCAAGGTCAAACTTAGATGTCCCTGATGAAAACCATACAAAAGGACTCTGACAAGAAGCAAAAACTGAACTTTAAAATTTGGATCAGCTTACCACAGACTACTGCCCACTTGAACGTCCCAAGGACTGGAAGAAGAAAGGTAAAATGGGATTCAAGAAGAAAGGGGATAAGACCTCAAAGTTCAATAACTATGGGAAGAGTTATAGGATGAGCCTTCCAATTGAAAGTGTGAATCAAGAGAACTTTCCATCCCATAGTGGAAATAAAACCTTTGGATCAACCCCTGGGAGGAATGAGAGTACAAAGAAAGAACCATTAAAATGTTGGGGCTGTGGGGAAGAAAATTTATTGAGGGACTGCCCTCATAGGAATCCATATAGTAGGAGAGTCTACAACATCCAAGAGGCTACCACAGTTGATGATGTGGCTAGGAGCATACCAAAAATTTATGCAGTTTTGGACAATAAACAAGCAAACCACCAATCCTTAGTAGTGGAAATGAAAGGTATGATTTCCATCCATATTTTTTCTACTCTGATTGACCCTAGTTCTAATTTGAGTTATATTTCCCCTCAAATTGTTTATAAGATTAAATTACAACAAGCGAAACATGCTAAACCATGGCTGGTACAACTAGCCACTGGAACAAAAAGAAAAGTAACAAAGGTCATAACAACATGCCGAATCATTATGAATGGGTTGTCTACCCAAGCAACCTTAAACATCCTTCCTCTAGGATCTTATGATATGCTGATTGGCATGGATTGATTGGCTGCCCATAAAGAGAAGTTGGACTGTTATAATGAAACATTAGAGTGTGAAGATGAGGAAGGGAAGAAAATGACCCTACAAGGAATTCAAAATGTCGTCTTAGTGAGACAAATATCAACCCTTCACATGAAGAAGTACTGCAGGAAAGGATGCCCCTTGTATGCAATAAAAGTACTGAACTCAGTTGAGGACGACAAGCCCAGCTTAGAATACTATCCTATGTTGAGGGAATATATAGATGTGTTTCCCAAAGAGGTACCAAGCCTACCTCCAAGAAGAGACATTGATTTCCCAAATAGAACTTGTACATGGGGCAATACCAATGTCTAGAGCACCTTATAGGATGAGTACCCAAAGCTAGTTGAGCTCAAATTACAACTAAAGGAAATGTTGGGAAAGGGTTATATTTGGTCTAGCATGTCTCCTTGGGGAGCACCATCCTTGTTTATGAAGAAGAAGGATGGCACACTCATGTTGTGCATATCTTATAGAAAACTTAACAAAATGACCATAAAAAAAAGTATCCCTTGCGAAGAACTGATGGCCTATTT
The DNA here is from genome assembly GCA_010110895.2 of Picea sitchensis. NCBI lineage: Eukaryota > Viridiplantae > Streptophyta > Pinopsida > Pinales > Pinaceae > Picea > Picea sitchensis. The sequence goes on along the minus strand of SNQJ01S0022014.1, from coordinate 67,249 downwards.
GACCAATTAAGGGGTGATACAATCTTCTCCAAGATTGATTTGAGATATGGATACCATCAAGTYTGGATCAAGGATGAAGACATCCACAAAAAATCCTTTAGGACAAGGTATGGGTACTATGAATCTGTGGTGGTTCCATTTGGTCTTGCTAATGCACCAACCACCTTCATGTGCTTGATGAATAGTGTWCTCAACAAGTTCTTGGAAAAAATTGTATTGGTTTTCATTGATGGTATCCTAATTTATTCCAAGAGAAGGGAAGAGCATGAAGAACACCTCAAGTTGGTACTTCAAATACTAAGAGAGCACAAACTCTATGCAAAGCTTAGTAAGTGTGACTTTTTCAAAAAGCAAGTCCACTACTTAGGCCATGTTATCTCTAAGAAAGGAGTGGCAATTGATTCTAATAAAATCAAAGCTATTATGTATTGGCATACCCCAAAAGATGTAAAGGATATAAGATCCTTTATGTGCCTAGAAGGACACTATAGGATATTCATAAGAGGGTTTTCCAAAAAAATTCACCCAATCACCTCTCTACAAAAATAAGGAGTTAAATTTGTATGGACAACATAGTGCAAGGAAAGTTTTTAGCAGCTGAAACACCTCTTAACCAATGCCCCAGTGCTGAAAATTGCAAACCCAAATAAATATTTCCTTGTATGTACAGATCCTTGCAAAGAAGGAATAAGAGGAGTCCTCATGCAAGAAAGGCATGTAATCTGTTATGAATCTAGAAAATTGAATAAGCATGAAATAAATTATGTGACTCATGAACTGGAATTAGCTGCCATGGTGCATGCTTTAAAAATGTGGAGGCATAACCTACTTGGCAGAAAATTTGTGCTCATGACATATCATATTGGGATGAGGTATTTTTTTGACCAACCCAAACTAAATGCTAGACAAGCTAGTTGGATGGGTCTCATCAGTGAGTTTTATTTTGAGATCAAACACATTAAAGGGAAATACAATAGAGTGGTTTATTCCCTCAATAGAAGCATGAAAGTGATCCACTTGGAAGCTGTAATCACATGTGAAACAAACCTCAAAGAAATAGTTAAGGGTGCACATGAAGTAGATGCATTTTTTAAGACTGTAAAGACATATCTAGAATAAGAGCCCACATGATTGAAGTATGATAGTTACCGACTAATGAGTGATGGCCTGCTAACTCACAAAGGCAAGTTATATATCCCAAATTGTGACGACTTGAAGAGGTTAATCATGGATGAAATTCATAAAATACCATATACTGGCCATCCTGGTTACCCAAAAATGATAACAACCACCAAGAAATTGTTCTATTGGCCAGGAATGAAAAAGGACATAGCTATATATTTAGCTAAATGTTTGGAATTCCAACAAGTTAAGGTGGAAAAAAAGCATCCAACTGAGTTGTTACATCCCATACCTATTCCAGAGTGGAAATGGGAAACCATTTCCATGGATTTTATCATAGGATTACCCAAAACAACCAAGCAAAATGATGCCATCATGGTAATTGTGGACAAGCTGAGCAAAGCTACTAACTTTTTTCCGGTAAAATCCACTTGTAAGGCAATACATATTTGCCAATATATTCATGAAATAAATATTTAGGCTACATGGGATGCCTAAGAAAATCATGTTTGATAGAGATGCAAAATTCACCTTAGAGTTTTGGAAATCTTTGTTTACTGGTTGTGGAACAAAATTGCTATTTAGTACAACCTATCACCCTTTAACCGATGGGAAAATAGAAAGGGTATACTGAGTATTGGAAGATATGTTGAGGATGCATGTGACGCATCAACCCAAGAAATGGGAGGAATATCTACCCTTGGTAGAATTTGCCTATAACAATGACTACCGAGAATCATTAAAAATGAGTCCTTTTGAGCCTCTCTATGGAAAAAAATGCAATATCCCAATAAGTTGGGATAATCCAGTGGACACAATTACACTTGGGCTGAACATGTTGATGGAGTTAGAACAACAAGTAATTCAAACAAAGAAAAATATAAAAGTGGCGCAAGACAGGTAGAAGAGCTATGTAGACAACAAAAGAAGTCATAAAGAGCTCAAAGTTGGAGATCACGTGTATCTCTGGATTAGACCCAGAAGAAGCTCCTTGAGAATGGGAACATGTGCCAAGATGGCACCCAGATTTTGTGGATCTTTTGAAATTCATGATAGAGTGGGACCTATAGCTTATAGATTATGTTTACCTCCCAAAGTAAAAGAACATAAATGTTTTCCATGTTTCATTGATAAAGAAATATGTACATGATTCTACTCATATAATTGACCGATCTATGATCTAGGTGGAGCCAGAGGGAGAATTCCTTCCAGAACCAAAATGTATCTAAACAATAAAGAGATCCCTCTCAGGAATAAAACTATTGCACTGGTCAAGGTGCAGTGGAAAATCTTTGGTCCCGATGAAGCTACGAGGGAAATGGAGGATTGCATGAAACATGCATACCCTTTTTTGTTCACTGATGTATATCGAGTTTTTGCGGCAAATAGAACACCAAGGGAAGTGTTCTTTTAATGGGGAGGGGACTGCAACACCTCGTTTCCCCCAATCTGTAAATATAAGTATTATCATGACCAAACTATGAGCATGTCTGTTATGTGACCATTGAAAGACAATGGACCTTTTGATCTATTTTGCAATGTGCATATTGATTATTAATGCAATAGAGAAATGTTGAACTACTACTAAAGGGATGGCCTTCACAAGTTACTATTTCATGGGAGGAATGGTTTCAAGAGGGATGAAATTACTAGTTGAAATGACCCTGCTGTCAAATTAAAAAACAATGCAGACCCCGAACTGTCCTTTTCCCAGAAACATGATTACTAGTCAAGCTGGTAACATCAGGAATCTTCTGACATGACCCAAGAGGTATTGGGGAAGACTACATGAAAAAATGAGGAGGGTAGACAAAGGGGTAGGACACACATGGTTGGGAAAAATGCTTGAGCATTGGAGATAGAGGGAGATAAGTCTCTATTTCAGGAAACAAGGAAGGGAAGAATAACATAATTTCCCTAAAAATATTGCAGAAAACCTCTTGTGGCATCATATCCTAGTTCGAGGGTGGTTGGATGTAGTAGTGCATAGTGCATCCTTGCCTATGGTTGGGTGGAGAGTGGTTCACCCTTCAATAGTAGCCAACATATCTCAAATTCTATAGATAAGTAACTCATCTATTTATGTGTAGTGATTTAAATGCGTGTATGGTTGAATGAACAATATGACACTTTTGGATATGAATACTCAACACATGAGCTTAATTGTGCATTCAAGAGATGTCTTGTAATTGCATAGAATATATAGATATATATATGAAAAGTTTGGTATTCCTAATTGCAGGTAGCCTCTGTCTTTTGTAAAATAACCACAAGTATATGTCTTTGAAAAAATCTTGCATGTACAAACACACACACACACACACACACACACACACCTGTGTGTGTGCCTGTTCTTCATGGGGTTGGGGTGACCAAAATTAATAAGTCTTTCGGGAAATGGGGAGATACAGAGAGACCTTGGGAAAACCATGGAGTGCTTTGGACAAGTGCGAGGTCCCTGATACTTAGAGAAAGACTTCATGAAAGTGGATACATTCTAGAGTGGATTGTTAATCCATGGGGAAACCCTAGCTCGCCTAAAAAAAATCATGACCTTTGATTTAGTGCGAAGATTAAATTTAGGCCCTCTATCAGAATGAGGGTGAGACTTGATTTTGACCATTTATCTGGTGGAACAGAGAGATCCTTAACCTCTATCGGAGTTGGTCTTGAAACCTGTAGAGTATGCACCCCAAATCAATAAGGATCGTTGATTGATCAAAGGGTCGTTATGGTGGATTGTGGATCATTGAATCCATTGTGGTGGACACGGTTAGAGTCCGAGGACACACAAGACCCAATGTACTCATAGCCATTGAATTTGACACGACGATTGGTTCTCATCGTATATCACCAGGGAGAGAATTACGAGAGTCCCATGGTCGGAGTATCCTAGGAGGCCCAAAGTGGAGGCACTCCAAAAGGGGAAGTCTGAGGGACGATCTGGGCCATCCATCATGGAATATCCCACAATAAGCCTATGTCATCAATCACTATGGTTCTCATTTAAAAGAGACTCAGAGATGAGGTGACATCGATGTGACATGTCATGCTGATAGGGACCACCAGCGTGTCCAGAGGATAACATGTCTCAACTTGTGCTTGAAAGAAGGACCAAGGGGGAGTCCTTGTCGGATCTTACCTTGGGACATGTGTTGTCAAATCTAAACTGTCTGATCCATGAGATAAAGAAATCTCGATCGTCCTTCGGAGGAGGTTGTTAAGAGTGATAATGGATACAGAGAATGGATTGACTCCAATGGGAGTACTCCGAGGTAAAATATAGATTGTTGGTCAGAGGGTGGCTGCGAGGAATGATGGCCATTGATTTTTCATGGGCCTTACCACTTCCCATGACTAGTTGTACAAAAGGGAAGTGACGTCAGATTGATGGAGGAGCTATCCTGGTGGTTAGCATGTCACGAGTAGGACATGTGTTAGCACTTGACTGGACAAGCCAGACACACCCATGATGATGTGTACACCATGTTAATTCCACGTGGGGGTCGACGTGTTGAACGATGGTCATTCCATATGTCATGGTATTTTGGCATAACAAGGGGATGGTCATGACATGATGTGAGTTCCACGTGTCTCGCCAACGTGTCTTGGGGGTGATAGGTGTCTCCCTAGGAGTGGCACACTATCAAGGGTCATATGAGAAGAGTACTAGGAAACCTTATGTACTCATCTGAATCCTGGTCGTTAGATCCTCGGGGGAGATATACTGATCGTCCATCATAAGGATCCTTTCAGAGTGAATTGCGGGGATACACCCCGATGGAGGAGCTCCAAGAGGAGATTTTAGCCGTTGATCTATCAAACTCGAAGGATATCCAAGAGAAGATCTTGTCCATTCCTCGCAAGGCACTTTTCAGAATGGATCAGGGAGTTATACTTCGAAAAACAAGTTCTGAGATGAAATCCAAACCGTTAATTTTCCAAGGTCTAAGAAACCCTATAGTTGGCCTGGACTGTCGATTTTCTATTGAAGGTTTAAGTAGGTGATGTGGATGGTTCCACGTGTCATGATGTAGGTAGTGCCACGTGTCAAGCATAAAAGGTTCCATGTGGCATGGAGATTTAGCACCTATAGGTGAAATTAAGTGGAAATTATGAGTGCCACATGTTTGGTGGCAATAGTGCCACGTGTCCTGCAGGGATGGTGTTACGTGTCAAGAGTATGAGGCATAGTCGAAGAAATCTGATGAAATCCTAGCCATCTACCGCTAAGTCCCTGGAATCATTTGATCTGTCAGAGGAGCGATGCCTTCAGAATCGGTAGTCGGAGGAGGGATGCCTTCAGACTAGGTAGTTAGAGGGTGTAGAATAAATCATCGTGGGAACACTCCGATGGGAGGATCTCGATATCTACGGAAGACAAAAACAATTATTTGATAAATGTTGGCTGAGGTGTGACACGTCTGCTCCATGAAGCATGGTGCGTGTACTAGGAAAGCCATGTCAGTACCACGTAGGAGGACAAGTATGATATAGTGCCATGTGGGTGACACGTGGTAGTGAGGTGGCCATAACTTTGAGAATCCATAAATTTCGATCCAGATCTCATTCTTGAGAGAAAGTACAGTGATTGCAAAGCTCTTAATGAGCAGAAGATAATGGTGCCATCGAAAGGAAGTTTTGAGTTGGTTAAGGGAAATGAAATTTTAATACCCCATTCCCTTAAGAGATACTTAGGGGGTTGGGTGTGCTACACCCTCCTTGAACATGATGAAGATGATTCCATTGGTTACAACCAAAGGAAATTCTAAACAAAACAGAGCACCGACTGCACCAATACATTATCGAGGAATTCTTGAAAGAGTGGAAGGATCTGTAGCCCAAATATGCCATTTGAGAACTAACTATGATCTTACAACATTTACAACATCTCAAACCTTAAGGATGATGCTTCTTTTGTAGGAATAGGGCATATTTGCTACCACAATATAGGGTTGTAACATCATCTCCCAATGCATTTTTTGAGAAAAAAAATCAAGTTTCCATGACTCAAAACATGATGTTACAAGGGGGTGTTGTGATTTGTGTCAACTTTACATTGTTCCTACATCATAATTGTCAATGCACACTTTACACAAGTCACATTAGTGACAAAAATTATGATGTGAATTTTTTTCTTGTGTCATGTTTATATCGTATCGTGTCACATATTATTGAAAAAAACACTAAAAAAATCATGTTTGCATCAAGTTTTCATAAACAAAATCTATGTTTCATCACATTGCATAAACTTGGGGATTGATCTTTCATATGGGCATCTTTATTGCGTTAAAAAGAGCGTCATACTAACATCATGATAGTGTCAAAATTTAAAAAAAATTGAGTCATTTTTACATCTTTTTAGCATTGAATTATAACACGTGTGCACTGTGTTAGCATGAAGAATACACCATTTAAAAAAAATAGAAATGGGTATGAATTGTATTAAAAATTTGTTGTGAATGAACCATCCAACACAAATATATATAAAAGGTATAACATAACTTCTTAAAATATTCTTGAAAATTCAAATTTATTGCTTAATGAATGTGCTAGCCTTACTATCTTATGCATGTCACTGTCCATTCAACCAATACATTGTTGAATGGATTTCTTTAACCAAAAAATAAATTTGCAAAATTTTATAAATACCCTGTCATTTTTGAAGAAATAATAATGTTCAAATGTTCCTGTAAACAATCTTTGAGTGTTGATTGCTTTTCTCTTTTCTGCTTCTATCTCTTGAAGTTCTAGATTGGATTTCTGTAGATTTTAACCTTGTACAATATTTTACTGCAAACATATTTTTAATAAAAGAATAGAAAAGATATAATGGAAAATACACACATTACACAGAGATTTTTCCCCTGGAAACCCAAACTCGGAAAACTATCATATTCTATATTCATTCACCCATACATTGTTTAAAATACWATATACATATAGGATCYCGTAGCATCCAAAACCCTAATCCAATAACCCATATTAGTCAACAACCCTAATTCCTTAATCGTAAATATAAAACCATCGACGAAACACCACCCAAAAATGGACACGAAAACCAATAAAAAAAAATTCCGGGACATTGTCCCCAAACCCCCGTGCAAGGGGGATCACACCCCCTTGCAAACCCCCTGGATAGGGGAGCTCTGCCCCCCTGTGACCCCCCAAGAAAGGGGACGCTCTGCCCCCCTATAACTCTAATTATTGTTGGTACATCCAACCATCCATATTTATTTTAAATACCTCTGGAAGGCCCTTCTCCAAGTCCACTTCTAGACCTATTCTAGCATATGAATACTTTTTCCCTTCTAGGTTWGTTCAATCAATGTGTTGGCCTAGCTTGTCTCCTACATCTTTGAAGTTTTTTGCATCCTATAATATGAGAGGAAAGTGGGGTAACCTTACCCAAACAAGGGTTGAAGAAATATCTTCTTCTCGATTRAATTCTAGAGACCAATTTGACAAAAACATTCCATGAGGTCTGATGAAATAAGGGCCTGATTGAAATATCAATTTTTAATCCTCCTTTTCTTGGAATAAAAAAACAAAATACCCTCAGCCACATGCAAACAAAGTTACTTTTCCTTTTATTTTGGGCTTCTAGTTATCTACCATTCATGCTTATGTAGTGTTTGGGATACACTAGAGGCCTATGGACTTTCCAATCAATGCTTGTTTTGAGAGAATGAGGACATTATTCCTTGAATTTGGGCACTGGATCTCCATTTGGGGAATGGAGTCCATCCTCTTGAAAAATCTATCCATTAATTGGAAAAATCACTTGACCATGTTTGTAGAGATAGCCAACAACTTGTATGCTACAATCTCATTAGCAAGATCCATTTTCACCATCTCAAGCACATAATGGCCGAAAAATATCCAAACAAGAGTAGTGTAGGATATATATACATGCTAAACAATATTCTTGGCGCCAAAGGACCATCCACAGGTTGCTTACAAATCATATAAAAAAGCCAATAACCTCCACGAATTGTCTAGCTCTTTATCGGTCCAATCTTCATGGAAAACAATGGTTTCTTGGCTCTTGATTGATCCAATATTGATGAAAAATGGAGCCTAGGGTAAAACTCTGGCCACAGTTGGAGCTCCTCAGTGTCTCATTTTTCGCTACTATCTTACCCCTTTGTGAAGAATGTGTCATTACTATTCATTTTTGCATTGTATAACATCCTTTTATATCAATTATGCATTGTATAACATTAGACATGCATCATTCTTATTATGTTACATGGTATTAAAATATTTTAGCATCATTAAAAAAAATTGCATCGAATTAACATCAAAATTGTGTCGTTTTAACATCGAAGTTATAACATAATTATTATTAAATATTTTTTTTGTTTTAAATTCATCATTATTATTTTTCAATTATATTTATTTATTTAATTATTATTAATAATTGATTTAATTTTTAATAATGATGATTATGATGATTATGATTATGATTATGATTATGATTATTATTATTATTATTTATTAATTTAATTAATGATACTAATTTAACTATGAATTATTATTTTTGTAATATTTAAATATTAATGAGCTTGATGATTAGTACAAGTTTATTTTAGAACATCCTAAAAATGAGAGCAAAAACCGTGTATATATTAATGTATTATCCCACTAAGATTTAGTCAATTTCATACCACAAGAGGAAAAAACCATTTATCCATAAATGCAATTATAAAATTTTACCACACTAGCATTCAATTGATTTCAAACCACTGAAGTAAAAATTCATGCATATATAAACGCAATGATGAAATTTTAAATTAAAACTTAAAATAACTATGTGATTTTTTTTCCTGTAAATAAGTGGTACATTGGCATCTCGGGGAAATGTCAACTTTGTATACAACATAACATGAAAAAAATATCTACGCATATAAGGAAATGTGATCCAGATTATTTTCGGCACGAAATGAGAGCATAGATATAATAAATAAATGTACATAGATATATCAGATATCGAATAATATAATAGAGATATATTAGAGATATAACCATAAACACAAAGATACAGTAATACACAATTTCTATTAATGAGCAAAATGTACAAAATTATAGAAATACAGAGTGAAAGACTCACTAAAATGGTGGGATCTTATCTCTGAGAAGAGATGTGATGGATACACTCATTCACAAGAAGATGATTGTTACAATGAGGCTCCAAAGGCCTTTTTAACATAAATAATATCCAAAACCCTAACCCCGGAAGATGAAAAGCCAACAGTTTTGTGGACCTCGTTTTGGGTAGTTTGGTGTATCAGCTTCCCGAGGGCGTAACTTTGGCATATGATCTCTGTTTGGGACGCACAATAGTTTGTTGGAAAGGTATTGATGAGGATATTCATTTCACAAGTTCAATTAGAGCCTTATATTATCAATGAGGTTCCCTATCATGAAAAAACGTCATTTAGCCCCTCAAAATGGCCCCAAAAGTTTGGGACTCGGAAAACTGCTAAAAATAGTAAATTGCTAACAAACTGTTTTGAGCCAGTTGGAATAGGTGGGTGGCCACCGATATCCATATGGATCAAAATGAAATTAATTTGACATCATAAGTTGGTTGAATTCCATGTAGATAAGTGGTACACTATCATCCTGGGGAAATGTAGTCAACTTTATAGACAACATAGCATGAAACAAATTCCACACATAAGGAAATGAAAAAAAATTGACATCGAAAGTTGATTTAATTATTGTCAATTCCCTCATTATCTTCCAAACTTTCCTCATTCTCACTTTATAAAATCATAAAAAATAGCATGAGTTTAATAAAACAAAAAAATGCTAACTATCGAGGATTTTATAAAAACATATAGGTTAAAAAGTTGTCAATACCCCCTTATTCCTCCAAATAATTCTTGTCATCATGAATCCCATGTTCATAATCATCTATGTGCCCTATGCTGAAACATTAATATGCATGCCATAGAATGGATAAGTACTATGAAAAATTAATATATTGGATTCAATTACACTCTAAATTTCACTGAAAATCACAGGTTAAATCCTACCACAACCACCATGCTTAAATCTATTGCATCTAAGACTCGGTTGGAGACTTTAAATTTTTATTATATTCTTTAGTAATGCTCCACTCAAACTTTTATGCGACATAAAATAGAATATAGTATGTAATGACTATAATTATAAATACAACTCTTCATTATATATATATAATTCACAAAGTATGTGATTACAATTTGCTTTGTGTTTTTTGTTGCCATTATCGATGATTGTATCTTTACATTTTATTCTATGACCTTCCTCATCTCTTTCCCTCCATCTAGCATCACCATTTGATAGTCCCTCTTCATTGGAAGCCACATGATTTATAGATCTATTACAACAATTATGTGCTACTAAGGAAAGTACATAAAATCCATGGAATAAAATGTGTACATAATTTGACATGAATATTGAAAATACACATGCATACCACCAACCTATGCAGAGACACTCTATTCAATTAAAGGTAATGAAAATTCACCAAATTCAACTTGAATTTGGTGTAAATATTCAAGTTGATGTGATTGCATCTTCCTTCAATTTCACAATAATATTGTTTATAGTTTTGGCATCATGTCTTGTGTGCCCACTCGTACCTATGAATTTTACCCATGTGACTTATTGCACACTTATTATAGTGTCATATCCCTATGTGGGAAATATTTCCACATTAATAAATATTGCATATAAATAAAAATCCAAGTGAGATATTATGGGATCAATGGTTGTGATTATCCAAGCTATATACCACTAGATTATTGTCCCTATAACTAAATTCATTAAGATGCCTAGAATGGATTCATATTTGACCACTAATTTATGAGATATTTTTGTACTCATTAAGAGGTTCTTATGCCACCAAAGATGAGATACGTTAATGTGATAAAACATTCCACCATCAATGTTCAATTATGGCCCAAAACCTATTCGTAAACATGGCATTATAGTATAGAATTCATTCACCTTCACAACACCCAAAATCTCACATAGTGCATAACAATTTCCCTTGCATGAGTGAGAATGAAAATAAATAATGAAGTGGGTGAGGGGCACATATAATATATATTTCCATTAAACATCTAGATAATGTGTGCTTATATTGGTTTTTGGCATGAGGGATTGCCACAGTGGAGTCATAATACCAATCACTGTCAATAGCACTGGGCAAACTTAGAGGTCAATGATCCATGTGTGATGTTCTTTCAATACTAATATGGTCCCTTTTCCATTACAAAACCTTCATTTATTATGTTAAACCCTTCAATAACTTATGGGCCATGAGTATTATTTCATTATCCTTACTCTTTTATTGACTTTACCATTGGAACTCAATCTCAAACTAGTACCCTATGCATTGGGTTATGGAGTTGTAACAAAAACAAAATAAATGTCTACAAAGTGAACCTAGGGAAATCCAACACTTTTAAAATAAAAATCTTAATAATATACTATATTCAAGATCACTCCTCAACCATAATTTTAGGTGAGAGAGATTAAGAGAGGAAGAGAAAAAGAAGAGGGGAATGAGAGAAGGAGAATAAAAATAAGAGGGTGGGGGAGAAGAGGAATACAAAGAGGAGAAAGGAATACAAATAGAAATAAGGAGACGAGTAGGGAAGAAAAAGAGGAAAAGAGAAGAGAGGGGTGATGAATAAGAGAAAGATGAAAAAGAAGAGGGGGAGGAGGAAGAGGGAGACAAAGAGTTTGTGGGGGGGGAGGGGAGGAGGGAGAGGGAGAATACAAATAAGAGGATAGGGGAAGAAAAATAGGAAGAGGGATATGTGAAAGAGTAAAAGAAATAGGGGGAGGAGGGAGAGGGAGAAAAATATGTGTGGAATATGAAAAGAGAAATGGGAAGAGGGAGACGAATATGGATAGATAGAGAGGAAGAGAAAAAAGAATAGGGAGAGGAAGAGAGAAAGACTAAGGAGAGAAGGAAAAGGAAGGAGAAGAAGAGAGGAAGATGAAGGGAGGAACCTAATCCTAGTTTGTTTTCTTTTAGTTTTAAATACCATCTCCAAACACTAAATCCCATATCCAAAACCCAAATCCCACCTCCATAATCCAAATCCCATATCATATATCCAAAACCCAAATCCCATTTTGTTTTAGAGCTACAAATTTCAAAAAAATAATAGGGGGGAATCAATAAAAGTTACCTTTGATCTAGTGATGCCCCACAAATATCCCAATATTTTTCCTATTGAGTGCCTCCAAAAATCCCTTTCATCTCCAAGAATCTCTATGTTAATCCCTAGACAAATCCCCATGTTATGTATAAAACTCATTATTAAGCCCTAGATATCCCC
>SNQJ01S0022014.1:7857-54714 GCA_010110895.2 Picea sitchensis | reverse complement strand
CACCAAGGAGACCTAGTCTTAGGACCATCTTATCTCATCTCATATTGTCTTCTAAATTGAATATATTGTAAAATGAGGTTTTCCCTTGAAATGGACTATGTTCATTGACTTTTTATCATTTTTAACGCATTGGATCATAACACTCTAACCCAAATCCTCATGTGAAAATGAAATGAGAGGGACCACTTTTTCACTTTATATTAAAAATTCATAGTTAAGGTGATGCAAAACTTGATTTTGTGTTGTCTATCTTTTATTTTTTTTATTATTTACATAAATGTTGTGTTGTATCTGTGTTGATTGTCATGAAACGAGTACAAAGCATGTATTGTATATGGATCAACTTTGTGTCACACTAACATCATGTTTTTCAATAGTAAGAAAATACAACTTTATGACAGTGTTGAATAATTTTATGCTAATATGAATTCTAACATCATAGTATCAATGTGAAGCATCATCATAACACTGAATTCACCATGAGAGGTGGAGGTTATGGTCTATACTAGTAGTTTGACGAGAATTTAAGAGGGGTTTGGGGAACCTTGAAGAAGGGTTTGTATCCCATAAGTTACGAAGAACATAGAGTATTCCTCAGGTTTGAGCAACCTTGTATTATTTACAAAATATGGTGTTTTTCTCTTATTCACTTATGGTCTCCTCTTTCATGTTTCTGCTTTAATGAAATTGAAGTGTTTGAAGAATGATCATGTCATTTGATCCATATTTATCTCAGGTTCAATTCAGATTCATTTGGCTTTAGCTTATTGTCAAATCAGGTTCGTGCTCATATGCATGTTGGTTACATGATAATTCTCAGGCCGCAAGCCTATTGGGCCTACTCTTTTGGGTTTTCTTCGCTAGAATGCTAAGTTGTAATTTTTATGATTCTTCTGAAACTAGAAGGATGCAAGCCTATTGGGCTCCCCTCTTCGGGTTTTTCCCCATCAGAGTGTCAGATTAACTATTTTAGAGGGTTCTCCTGAAATCTGAAAGCTGCAAGTATTTCAGGCTTCTCCTTTGGGATTTGCTTCATCAGAAATCCATGTTGTTACTACCTCATGGTTTTTCCGAAATCCATTTCACTGCGAGCTTTTACCCGATAGAACCTTTAGCGAATTAACGCTTCATATTATATTACTTTGGGAATCCTTAATCACATTTCATTGCAAATGGATTATATATTTAATTTTATTATGCTTTGTAAACAACTTTTTCTCTTGGTAAGCACCTACTTACTGCTCTTGCTAATCCGATACCTCTAAATATTCCTTCGGGGAATATTTTTCGTGTTTTCTTTCGAATGGTCAATTTTTATTTTTCTGAAAGCCTTTTCCTGAAATCCCTTTTCCCACAATCTTTTCCATCTGCAAGGTTTTTTGCTGAATTTTTTTTCCCGAAGGAGGATCTTCTCGCAAGCTTGTCATTCCTAAAGACTTTTTTCTCACAAGCCTGTTCTTTTGAAAACCCATCCTCTTGTAAGCCCATTCTTTCAAAGAAACTGATGGCACTGTACATTTCCCACCTACTACGAATTCAAATATAAATTCATTTATTACAGAGCATAAAATTTGACGAGTAAATACTATTAACCTAATATGAGCACTGAAATAAATATTTGTCAAGTTGAAGTGTGTAAAAGAAACCTGCTAAAAGTCTCCTGCACCAATTGTGAATTCTKGTTTCTAATACTTTGCAAATTTATAACGATTTCAATTTCTATTACAAAACCCTTACAATGTGTTGAATTATATAGGTTTTCAACAACACATAATGTTGAGAGCACAAATGAGAAGGGGAAAGCCAACCATTGAGAACGTTRTTTCCCAAGGGAASAATCGAGACAACTTGCTGCTTAYAGACACTAATAACCATAATGGTCTCTATAAATGCCMAACATGGGAAGAAATATACAAAATATTTYCCATAGGACGATGAAGACCTATAGGTATACAAGAACATTAAGAAAAGTGGGYTATATGCCATTGYTGCAATACTTTCCATCTTGCCTYASAACGATTCAATCAGATGKGTTTATTTCCATCTAGATTCAAGCATGTATACACTGCTAAATGAAATAGGAGTCTCGATATAYTGCTACTAGACAATAYAYATAAAATGTATTAGCTGCAAATTCCTAACATATACTTGAAGAAATATTTTTTGGATACCTTGAGAAATGAAAATCCCAAAATGTCAGAGGTAATAAAAGAATGGTGGAATGAGTACACGTCCTTTATTTTAAAGGATAGTAGAATATATCCTATCTAACATTTCACAGAACCTTACTGACTATTGGAAATATTGATTTGAATATTTTATGGAGAAGAAGGGTCCACACATGTCAAGTTGGAGTGGGTACCTATTTTCCACTATGTATATGAAGCAAGACAGATCTTTAACTGGGCCCAAATCTTATTAGCTAACATATTTGAAGCCAACAGGGAAGCTCCAAGGCTAAAAAAAATAGGTTTTTATATGACATGAGAACAAAATCAAAATGGAACACCACATGAGGAGAAGCTGAAAATAGAACACCAAGAGAAAGTTTTCCTCTCCGAGAAGAAAAAGTTGAATATCATAGAATATGGAGAGAAAGTAAATATTATAGAAGATCAACTAAAAGAAAACATCAAGACCACCACCATCCTAGAAATAATAAAAGAAGTAGCCCTGACAACCAATGAGGACCTAAGGGAAGCTCGTAGATAGTTCTTCTCTAAGTTAAACAATATAGAACAATGTCATGATGATTTGGTGAAGTTGTCAGATCTGGTGGTAGAACAAAAGGAAAAGAGAAAAAATGTCCAGGATGCTTTTGATGCAGTTGTGGATTGGTAGGACACGTATACACACACTCCTTTTGATCTACATATATTTGAGAATAGAGCTAAGAAGAAAACACATCTAATTTTGGACACATGGAAATCCTTCTACAAAGATATTGAGGAGACCATATAGGTTGCTACCAAATTTTGCTTAAGATTATGGAATTCATGAGATGACCTCCTAGAATAGTTCGAATTTCTAGTGGTGAATGAATTGAATCAAGAAGTCCCTAGAAAGCTTAGGATAACATAGGTACAACATGGCATAGATGAGAGAAAATGAGCTATTGGACAACTGCAAGAGATCAATAAGAATGTACCAAACAACCACCTTATAAAATCAATAAAGTTAGCTACCATTGTTGATGCTTAATTTAAAAAGGTGCACATGGATTTGCAACAAGGAGTGGTTGTAAAGTTATATGATGGAGAAGTACAATTTGAGAGATTGCAGCTTAACACAGTTGAAGAAATTTCAAAGGATCATTACCTATGGACTTCATACATAGAAAAATTTTCTACTAAAGATCCTTCTTAGAATATTTTGTAATTATTTGTATATTCATTAATGAATATGTAAAGGAAATTTGAATTATATAATAAGACAAAAGAATTGAGTTGAAACAATGTAACTATAGAGATCAACAATTACATAATGTGAAAGGTCTTCCTTATTTTATAAAAGGAAGACCATTGTATGAGAAAGGGACTTTTTCTCATTGTAACATTGATGATACTATTATCTAATGGAATAAAGGACAAAAGACATTTTTGGAAACCATGTGTTGATGCAAGGAATGGAAAAATACTTATTCAAACATTTTTGAATCTCCTCAGGCTAGGTGAGATAGAAAGGATTATAACCGTAGGTTTATAGCCTGTCAAAATTCTCGATCAGACCTTAAGAAATATGGTTCTTGGATATGATATTATTTTACAAATATGTAATTTTTATGTGTTTTATTTGAAATAATCTGAAGCAAAGTAAAACAGTGTACTTCAAAAGTGAATGAATTTATGTAAACATATAGATAAGAAAAATATGAAATAAACAAAGAACAAATGTGAAAATTGGAATATAAAAGTCCCATAAGTGAGAATAAATCAACAAATATTTTATTTGATATCAATATGAGTTAGAAATGAGACTATCTCTTCAAGTCCCTATGAGGACTTGGACTAGTGTAATTCTTGAAAGTCCAAGATGTTATTTGAATCATACTTAGACAAATAATGTCAAAAAAATGAAGACCAGAAAAAAAAACCGGGTTGGATTAGTCCAAGCTACATGTGCATCATTGTTTTGAATTTTGCAAAACTAGCTTTAATTAGCATTGAATGACTTCATAACTTCTAACCAAAACCAAACAAACACTTAAGAAAATTAATGACCTTGGAGCATATCACCAATCAATGCTTCACAGCCTTTTCTTTGCCACCTTTAGAATAACCTCGTTGTCAACAAGATAACTCAGCTCTAATAAAACTAATTAGAATGGAGTGAACATATAATAATCTCACTTGAGGCTTAAAGCATACCTTATCATAAGTTTTACTTCTCTATTTTGTCATGCCTTATTTTTTTTGTTGTTCTTCATTTATATCTTCATGAAGTAGTTGGGTAATTACATTACGTTTAGTTTTAAAAGTTAATTAACTTTTATTTAAGAGAAGACAATTTTATTTATTATAAGGGAAATATATATTTAAATAACAGGTGAGGTCCCACTAGGTCTTGGCTCCTTTCTTTCCCAAAAATCCCCTTGTAACTCTAAAAAATGATTTCACAATATATATATATATATATATATATATAACACTCATCCAAAGTCTACCAAATCAACAAACACTTATATCTCCCAAAATACCAAAATGATATAATATTTAAAGTTTCCAAAAATAATATGATATGCTTGATGTTTGTCCCAATTAATGTATCAAGTGTCTAAATAGCAATGTCATAATACAAATTAAAAAAAGGTGGGGATATTTCTTTTTGAAAAATTCCTCTCTTTCCTTTCTACCTTTTGACACATCTGGTCTAGGATTGAGAAAGTCTTCATAATAAGACTTTTTCTCATCCAACTTTACTATTTTAGGGTGCATGTCACTAAAGACGATTTCTCTTTTTTCACTGTCTTCTTTTGTTGATTGATTTAAAATATAAAGAGGATTGGGAAACATCATGACATATATCAAAATAAGACACTCATCCAAAGTATACCAAATCAACAAACACTTGTATATCCAAAAATACCAAAATGATATGATATTTAAATTTTCCAAAAATAATATCATATGATTGTTGTTTGTCCCAATTAATGTATAGAGTGTCTAAATACCAATGTCATAATACAACTTAAAAAAAGGCAGGGATATTTCGTTTTGAAAAATTCCTCTCTTTCCTTTCTACCTTTTGACATGTCTAATCTCAGATTGAGAAAGTCGTCATAATAAGACTTTTTCTCATCCAAATTTACTATTTTAGGGTGCATGTCATTGGAGGTGATTTCTCTTTTTTCATTTTTTTTCTTTTGTTGATTTCTTTTTATAATGTATAGAAGAGGATTGGGTTGCCTCTAATCTAGGAGAGGAAACACGTTTATTTCCTTTGTCTATTTGGAGGTCATGGGGAGGCACTTTGTAATATTTAGGATGTGAATGGGCCATGGAGGCATTTGATGCAACATGTGGTGTTGTATGCAGAGGAGGGGGATGAGGAGGAGGATTATCAGGCCATTGGGCAATACTAGAGCGAGGATTTACAGGGTTATTATCCCAACCGTCATTGAATCGTTGGACAGGGGGCTCAGGAAAGTCTACAATGCTAGGATGTGACTATAGAGGGGCACTAGGAGGAGAAGGGGGCTGAGGCAGGACCGATTTTCCACAATGGTTTAGGTAACCAATTTGTACTAGTTGATTAAATTCCTCCAAATCAACATCAAAGTGAATGAAAAATCTCATTCTCTTGCGCCTCCCTTGTTTCCAAAATACATTTGGAATTCTTCCTATTCTCCCTCTATTTTCACCTCTATTACTCCCTCGGCTGAAAAAGCTCATCTAATTTCCATCATCATTTCAATTAGTGCAAAATTCTTAAAGTAAAATACACAACACAACACAATTAACATCCATTACAACTTTGTTAAATATGATTTAGTTATGGCTACGAGAATAACACAATAATTCAAGCATAAAAGGGAGAAGTGGAATATGAATAATGTAAGATAGGGAAGAAAATCCATAACTCAACAAACACCCAACTTTTCATTTCAACTTTCAAAATTTGTACTATATAATTCTTGAAGAAGTCTCTATTATGAACAACCCACATCTCTCTTTAACATATGAACAAGGGAATGCATGTAAATGAAAATTATATGACTGGGGCAAATGATAAAGGGATGTATTTTGCGTAAAGTGGCACATAATGAAAGGAATGAATGAAAATTCATGTTCAATATTTAAACTCAGTCGACATTCATGTACATATCATTTAGACTTGTAAACTTTTCCCATTATAGAGCCATAATACAATCAACATGTAACTCTTTTAAGAAAGTCCCCAAGCGACTTCTCAAGTCAATCATTATGCTTCACAAACCAATGTCTTCACATACATCACATATCAAAAATTATATATGAACATAGTTTATAGAAGCCCAATCAACTTGCCTATTCAAAAATACCCAATTGTACATTAATTTTCAAGAGACCTGGGAGGAACATGAAAGCCATAAATATGGGTTTGCAATAGTGCCAACAAATCCTCTTTAACATCTTTCTTTGTATATGATATATATTTTAATTACATAATCAGGGGGAAAAGATCATGGAAAATGGAAATATAAATGATTGGGATAAACGGGAATAACGGTATGAAACATGATATAAATAATGAGGGAAACATGTAATGTTTATGCAATAAACCAAAACTTTAACTCAACTGACATGTCTTTAAACTCATTGCCAAACCAAAAATTCATTGGCTGGGGTTGACTTAAGCTCCACATCATATCAAAATGTTGCATAAATGGTAAGTCGACATGTGCCAGACAAACTCAACTTATGCTAATTACTTTGGTATAGAAATTCCACATAATCATGACCACTCGAGACTGTGGAATTATAATAGAGTGAAGATGGATATGATAACCAATATGTAGTCAAAACAAATTAATGAGTTCATTCCTATAGTAAAAAAGAGAAACATTTGGTGCATGATCTAAATATTTTGATAGAGAGAAGAGTCAATGTTGAGCACATAATGTGTCTTTTCCCTCAGAAAATCCAAAACAAAATGATACTCATTAATATGATATATAGGTCGTGAATTCAAATAGAGTGGGAACTGAATATGAGAGCTAGAAGTGGACATGGGTTGTATTTAGAATAATCCCAATTGAGATGACCAGGAAGGAAATAGACAACACGAGGCCAATAAACTGATTCTCATAAGCTAGAGCCCTTTAAACAGAGAGTAAGACAAAGGTTGGGAGAAAAGTATATTCTTTCCAATAGACAACTAACATCCATTTATGTTTAAAACAAGATTAGGTTTGAACCCAGATCAAACCTTCGTGCATGCTAATAGTAATAGTGATGGGTTCAACCCATTTTATTTACAACCCCCTTTCTATTAAAAGTAAAATGTCTTCCAGGAATACATAAAATGAAAAATGGTAATATGAACCCAGGAGAAGCAACATATATACAAGAGGATAGGAAAAACCATAAGCATTCTTGCAAATGAAAAACCACGAATTGCATTCTACAGTAACCAAATACTTCAACAATTTCTCTTTTAAACAATTTCTTATGAGTGAACGACAGAGAGAGGAAACTTTCACACTCATTACCAACCAAACCAAGCCAAAAATAATTCATTTAGTAACAAATTTACTTGGAAAATATTATCAAAATCTAGTGAGTACTTACCTTGTGACAATGTCACTTTATACCATCTCTTAGGGCCAAGACGATTGTAGAAATGAACATGAGGGTTGATTTCTCAAGTTGAAGTACAACTCCTTCTACATAGTCGAGAACCAAAACTAAAAGACGAGAACCCTAACCCAACAAAGGTGGTAATGTGCGGGCCTGACAACATTAATTCCCACATACTCTCATATTGAATGCATGCATGGCGAACTCATCAACATATACATTGATATTTCAACCATATCAACTATTCAAACTATGTCATATTCATATGAGTATTTCCAAATCCAATGAAATTTAACTTATATCCAATCCATATCAAATGTTAAGAACAAACCAAATGGTATCAACCCTCATATCTTTTCCATGTATTAACTATATAAACCACTTATCCCATATCAACAAACATATTCATATGAATATTTCCATGTTCAACATGATAATGAACCTTAACTTGTATCCATATTATTTTCATTTTCTTTATAACATATATATATTAAGCCCAAAATCAAAACTTCATATAGCTCTCTATGCCATGATAAACTTCAAGCTTTGAATACCATGGTAAGTATGAGCATTGAAATTTTAAACATTTAATTCATTAGGTATATAACCATGTAGGAAAACCAAAGATCACAACCTTTTGCAAATAGATAACTTTTTGATATCATGCCCAATGCTACCAATCAATGCTATACCATAATACTGAGAAGAGAACATAGTAATTTTACAACTTATCAAATGCCATTTTCATCACAGTTTGATGCTTTTTAAAACTGCCACACAACTAGCTATACAAATGTCAAGTGTTTTGTATAAGCCTTTACCACAATCCAAACATAAATTTCTCTTTAAAACCATTAATAAAATATCATAGGATGCTAGGAATCATCATGCCACTGATTTTAAATGCCATATTTGAAATGATGCCTCAACTGAAACTGATACCATGCCAAAATGTTAAGAGAAAATTTCATGCTAGGAATTTGATCATTCTAGTGTTTTCTCCTATGGGACCCCGCCTATTATAGTTATTATTATTTTTTTAAATATATATAGGCGTTGCAACTTTTTTCAAGCTCTTATAATAGGTGACGAATCATGAGTCAACATCATGTATGTGTTCAGTTGTGTATGGGACTTTTCTACATGTGCAATTGATTTATGAGTTTCTTGAATGATATTTCATATGAACTATTTCTGTGTTTATAGTTAAAGAAACTTATTCATTCGTGGTTACTTATGGATACAATGATGATGTTGCAAGTGTAATCTATAACTCTTTATGATTTATATCTATTTCATTATTGTTTAAACCTATTGTTGTTAACATGAACTATTTATGCAATCAATAATATCATTTCATATCGTGTGTATCTTTTTAGAAATGCTCATAATTAAGATAAGTTAGAAATAGGTTACAATAGATAGTTTTGAATTTGTTTTAGTTAATTAGTTTTAGAATTAGAAAGAATTATTTGGGGGACAATTTATTCTCCTCTTCTGTAATCTAAATCCTTAGTGGAAACTAGGCCCACATACTTGTCAGAACTTGCCATACCAAACGAGAGTGATTCTAATTGGGATTCGCCATCATGAATTTTCCATTACTGATTGACAAGACATTTTGAGCTGCCAACAGAATTGACACTATAAGGAGGGCCATGAAAATGAATGGGTAGTAAATATTTGTGTAACCCTAACCCTACCCATTCTAATCCACAAAGAAACCCAGCTCAACACAATGAATCGCATACTCCTCACCCTAAGCACATCTTAGACCCACAAAGGACTTTAGTGCATACACCTGCTTAAATTTTGGGTCATAAGAGTGCACACTGAACCCATCCCGCAACATCAAGTTCTGCTACTCTAAGCCCTATTGACATTGCTTAACTATTGCAACAATCTTGTGTCCTCACCCAATATGTGACTATATATATTGGACTCGAACCAATTGAATATCCTCTACTCGAGAGAAAAAGACAACCTAGACGTGAAAGACTGATCGACGTTAGTTCTCCAACTGACATTGGTAGCCCAACCATCGAAACCTCTAATTATTAACTTTTTAACTTTCTTGGGGGAGTACCTAGTCCTTATGAGCTAACCTTTAATCATCCTCTACCCAAGCATCGTGAGAAGACTCTACCAAAGTTTGAACCAGAAAAGAAAGATTATATAGAGGATCATACAAAACAACTCATGCTTGCTATCATGTTGATGAATGTAGAACATGAAGATGTGGTTTGTAGACTTTTTCCTTATACTTTTGAAGGAAAGGATTCTACTTGGTATTTTTCTCTAACACAAGGGTCAATTACAAGTTGGAATGCATTTGAAACTTCTTTCACAGAGAAATTTGAAGATGATTAAACCCCAACTATATTGGTTTTAGAGTTATCTAGAATAAAAATGGATTCTAAGGAGAAAGCGAAAGACTTTAATCAATTTTTTTTGTCTTTGATAAATAAGATTCCCGATACTTCTAAACCAATTGAGGATGTATCCGTTGAATTCTACACTTAAGATCTACTAGTATCCATGGCTATGTTTGTTAAGAGAGCTGAGAAACATACCCTGGAAGATACATTTAAAGAGGCAATAAATGTGGAGAAATATATGCTCAGTATAAAAGGTAACCATGGGTCAGAGACACTGACAAAGATAAATCTTACAAAAAGAAGTTCCCTCCAACAAAAGCCCATGCCGAGAAAAAGGACCAAGATTCCATGGAAATGGGAAGCCTACAAGGGATAGTAAAGAAACTCACAAATGATATTGTTGATATAAAGAGCAATGTTAGAGAAGGCACATCCACCAAATGTGTTTAAAGCTTTGGCCTCCGGTGGTGAAGCCTCTTTAGATGGTGTTGAACCCTCAACAACCCCCCCTTTATTTTTGACAAAAGTAAAGGGTTCCTCCATTTAAAATTTTCGAATACGGTGTTTTCATTTGCTTTTGATTTTGTCTCAATTGATTTGAAAAGATGGTTTGATTGTTTTTTTTTATTGTTTTCTTTTGCGTCAATTCTCTTGGTTTTTTTTTTCATGGGATAATGACTTGGTTATGTGATGCTTTTGAAATGAAACCATTAACCCTATTATATGCATTAAGGAATCATTAAAAGCTTAATGATCACAATTTTGGTGATAAGCTTGTTGTGTCATGAAAGTAAGTTGTTTAGTTGCAATTTTCTTACATGAATAATGGTTGCACCATTTGAGCTTCTTCACTTTTTGGTCATTCAACATTGTTTGCATGCTTATCTTCAAATCAATTTCATACATTAATTTGCTTAAAATCAGGTTATCATGATATTTCGAGAGTTTTGTCAAAGTTTGTCTTTAGTGCATAAATGAGTTAGTTGAGCATATTGACTGGTTGAAATAATTCATTTAAAAAACAAATTTTGAGATAAATGATTAGCTTCTTAGAAAAATACATGGCAAGGAGTGGAAGTGAGCTAACAATTTTGGGTTTTTCATAATACATTTTTTTTACAAGCCTTGAATTTTTGTTTAAAAGTTATGCAATCTTTATAATTCTCTATGGAAAAAATGAAGTTGAGTGAATCAAGGATTTCTCATATGAATTCATTCTAAGCAGTCATGGAAGTCCGCAAGTATGGCACGGAGGCTAGCTGATGGCCCGATTACATTATGAGAAGAAAGACATGGCACAAATCATTGTAAAGAGAGCAAGAGATAGCGATGATTTTTCTCTATGAATTTGCAGTTTTATTTTCACCAGGTCGCAGATGGGAAAATCATAACAAGACTGCTAATAAGAGGCCTGCGATCGTTGGTGCATTGAGTGGACCGATATTGTAGGCAACTTTATCACATGAAAGAATGTAACCGGCTTGGGATTGCAAGATATTATGAGATCGATCCACATCATAAGGAAAAATTCATATCGATTGGTTCGCAGTTTTCGATCTCTCAAACACAAGAGTAGTCGTCACCCCAACAAATCTTCTTCATTCTACATCAGGATAACACGCGTTCTCCATAAAATCATCTGGAGAAAACTCTCATTTCAAGGGATTTCAAGGCAAAAGAGAATCGTGCCCTAAATTTCATATTGAAGACCTAAGTTCGTAAACCCTAATTTGGCACGCATTCATGGTCACAGTTCTGAATGATGAAGAAAACCATCAATTCGCGGGAATCTCCTCCATGCGCATTGATGAAGAGATAATGATGTTCTCCTCCGCGAATCTGCACTTGTATAACAGTGAATCAAGGTACCGTGAGCATGAGAAGGAAAACCCTAATCCGACACAAGTTCTTTGAGATAATAACAAAACCAACAAAACCATCAAATCATGCAGATTTTGATTTCAAAGAATATATTCCAGATATGAACTCCCCCGAATTATCAAGTTGGTTTCAAAATCCCACAAGAGAAAGATGCGATATCATGTAAAGAATCAAGAGGTCGCAAGGAAATCGCTCGGAGAAATCAAAACGCCAACTTGCATGGAGTTAGATTTTGAACTCATTCGATCTCTAGAAATTGGAACAAGCACTTATAAATATTATAAATAATGAAGAACAATGCACCATGAAATGAGAAAGGTGTGAGAAAGGTGTTAGGTAGTGGAAGTAAAACATAGCATAAAACTATAGCAGAAATGAGCAAGATAAAACAAGCATTAAACTAAGAACAACAAACTCACAATTGACACAATTGACTCAAGGGAGAATTACAATAGCCAACCCAGGCATACAACCATCCTCTCCTCTCATACACACAACACCTCAGTATTGAGTCTTGTTCCCACACACTCACTACACATTGCACTCACACCTCTATGGGTATATGCATGTGACAACACGAGGAAATTTGTTGGCATGTTTCCAACAATCTCCACCTTGACAACAATTTATGTGATATATCATGCCTTTAATTAATTCATCACCTTTTCTGCAAGCCAAAAGAATTCAAACACCATCTCAACTCCACAACTTCTCTGACAATATTGTTACGTGAACATGCCTGCACGGTTCACTCCAGCATGGACCATTTTGTCTTCATCAGTAACCTGTCTAATAAACCGATGCACTTGTCCAAATCTCATGAATCATAACCACAAACCAAATCACTGCAACCACTCTAGGTGATACTTGTGCTTCTGTGTTTGAAGCACCCATTTCTATGATCTTGTCTTGGTTTTTCCATGTGTCTACTGACAACACTGAAATGCTGACCATTTCCGCATCACAATCATCAAACTTCCTACTAGCATATAATACTCGAGACATATAACCCTTTTCTTCTTCATCAATTAGGACCTAAACCAGAAGAGAACTTATAATGGAAAGCCAAAGGGATTTTACCAGTTTCACATTATTCATACTGAATTTCCTGATTATCTTCACCACATACTTCTGTTGTGATAACCAAGCTTACCATATTTCATGTCTCTGTGTATTTCCATGCCCAAGATTTAGTTTGCTACTCCCAGATCCTTCATAACAAATGTCCTAACCAACTGAGCCAACCTGTTGATCTCAATAATGCTTATGCTTGAAACAAGCATAACATATAACACCAAGATAATGAATACACCATAAACACAATGGTTATACTCACTTCTTGTAAAGTTTGCTCACCATGAAGGAATCAAACATCTTGTGCCATTTGTCTTGCATGCTTCAGGCCATACAATAAATTTTGAGTTTGCAAGCAAATCTTATGTTTCGATTTTGAACTAACCGTTCTCGTTGTTCCATATACATCCCCTTATCCAACAAAATCCATGTAAAACAATTTTAACATCTAGCTATACAATCACAACCAATGCTAAAACAACATGAATAGAAACAAGCTTTTAACAACTGGTGAGAAACTTTCATGGAAATCAATACCTTCCAAATACCCTTCTACTACCAATCATGCTTTGAACATTTCATCTTTTACTATGTTTGATTTTATAAAAGGAGATTCATCAAAAACTGCATCTCTATCCATGATGATTCTGCAGGTAGTAGGATCCCATAGTCTGCACCCCTTAACATCATCACCATATCAAAGATCTACCTGTTTGATTTGGGTCCTACTTAGAAAACTAATAAAAAACCATAAGCATCACAACTGAATAATTTCACATTTGAGTAATTACCAGACGAATTGTTCATACCTCTTCCTATCTTTTGAAACCGATGGTGACCGAGTTACCAGATAACACAATCGCTTCTGTCCACAACTATTGTTGCAACTTGGAATTACTGAACATGCATATTCGATCCCAAATTCCTTGCAATACTTTCCAAGTTCCATGGATATGAACCTACTTTCATCATATATTCTCAAACACTTGATTGACATGCCAACACATCAACCTTTCTACAAACCCACTTTTCTAAACTAGACACACTGCTCCACCTCGAAATTTGCATTCGAACAAACTTGACCAAATCCGACCAAGCCGACCAAGTAATCCTTCACCACTTACCTCCAGGCCCATTTACAATGGATTTCACCAAGCCTTTTATAGGCTTCATTACATGCAAACCATGGACACAATACCACAGGATACCCAAAACACATAGACCCGAAAAACCACCTGCTTTGACCTAAAAACAAATTTAACTCATTAACTCTTTCACCGAGTCAAGGTTAACCCAACATACATGCCCTCCCACATATTCAATCTACCTAAATCTATGTATAGACTTTTCATAGACGACCTGATAAACTAGGGGTACGCATGCCTATCCAGGTATTACAAACATATGCCCATTTACATGCAATCAATAATTTTTACAACTCCAAAGTAAATACATTTTTTTTTCACCATGACATATGCCAAGCTTTTTAAAATATGTGGAGGAACCAATCTTAAAATCTTAAAGTTCAAAGTTGAACCGAAGAAATATTAGTTAAAAGATTTAAACCCAAAAAATATATAATATATTTATATAAACCTTAAAACCTTTTACTTAAAAGAACCATCCACCTCACTTTTAAAAGCTATTCTTTAATAAAATAAATCTTGTTCTTTCAAAAGATTTTGTGCATAGTATATGACCAAAAAAAATGATATGCCTTTACCTTGTGTTATACCTTTACCTTTATGCATCTACCTGGAGTGCACAAAATAAGTGATCCACCACGTCTTCCATAGGTGTTGTACCCAAAAAAACGTGATCAATGATTGGTCACTGGTTTTCGCCCCTCCTTGCAGAGTGTGATAATATTGAAACTGACGGATATCATGCCACCCATAGAGTCGTGAGATGCACTGATAACACAAGTCTGAGACCAATTATGGCCCTTTATCTTACCAGTGAGATTTTAAATAATTCTTTCCATTGGAAAACCCAACAAAACAAATCGAAATCCCTTCGATGGACATGCAACTAGAATTCACAGCAGACCAATATCGTCCTTGCAATGAATCTTTCCTTTGTTCTCTGAAAGAGAAACTTCAATGAAAAATAAAACCCAATCTTGTTGTCTGTTTTTTTTTTCCGCTCATTGATTTCCAATGACTGGATTCTCTTTTCCTTCGCTTTCAAATCCTTCAACTCTGTGCTCTGATACCACTTGTTAGGCAGCAGAAGAAAAACATAGAATTAAACCAAAGCATAAACGAGCAAGATCAAACATGCATTAAACCAAGAACATCAAACTCACAATTGACACAATGATAACCCATTGAGGGAAAAAACCACGGGGCAATGATAATCAATATTCTTTTATTCAATGGGAGAATTACAACAACCAACCCAGACATACAACCATCCTCTCCTCTCATACACACGACACCTCAGTATTGTGTCTTGTTCTCACACACTCACTACACATTGCACTCACACCTCTATGGGTATGCTCGTATATATAACAATCTCTACCTTACAACAATTTACCTAATATATCACGACTTTAATTAATTCATCACCTTTTCTGCAAACCAAAAGAAGTCAAACACCATCACAACTACGTAACTTCTCCGACAATACTGTTACGTGAACATGCCTGCACGATTCACTCCAGCATGGACCATTCTGTCTCCATCAGTAACCTGTATAATAAATCGACGCACTTGTCCAAATCTCATGAATCATAACCACATACTAAATCAATGCAACCACTGTAGGTGATACTTGTGCTTCTGTGTTTGAAGCACCCATTTCCATGCTCTTGACCTAGCTTTTCCATGTGTCTACTGAAAACACCAATTGCATGTGAAATGTTGACCATTTCTGCATCACAATCATCAAACTTCCTACTAGCATATAATACTTGGGACATATAACCATTTTCTTGTTCATCAATTAGGACATAAACCTGAAGACAACTTACAACGGAAAGCCAAAGGGATTTTACCAGTTTCACATAATTCATACTGAATTTCCTGAGTATCTTCACCACATACTTATGTTGTGATAACCAAGCTTACCATATTTCATGTCTCTGTGTATTTCCATGCCCAAGATTTATTTTGCTGCTCTCAGATCCTTCATAACAAATGTCCTAACCAACTGAGCCAACCTGTTTTTCTCAACCATGCTTGTGCTTGCAACAAGCATAATATATAACACCAAGATAATGAATACACCATAAACACAATGGTTATACTCACTTCTTGTAAAATTTGGCTCACCATGAAGGAATCAAACATCTTGTACCATATGTCTGGCATGCTTCAGGCCATACAATAATTTTTGAGTTTGCAAACAAATCTTATGTTGTGATTCTGAACTAACTGTTATGGTTGTTCCATATACATCCCCTTATCCAAAAAAATCCATGTCAAACAGTTTTAACATCTAGCTATACTATCACAACCAGTGCTAACACAACATGAATAGAAACAAGCTTTTAACAACTGGTGAGAAACTTTCATGGAAATCAATACCTTCCAAATACCCTTCTACTACCACTCATGCTTTGAACATTTCATCTTTTACTATGTTTGATTTTATAAAAGGAGATTCATCAAACACTGCATCTCTTTCCATGATGATTCTGCGGGTAGTAGGATCTCATAGTCTGCACCCCTTAACATCATCACCATATCAAAGATCTACCTGTTTGATCTGGGTCCTACTTAGAAAATTGATAAAAAACCATAAGCATCACAACCGAATAATTTCACATTTGAGTAATTACCAGACAAACTGTTCATACCTCTTCCTGAATCTTCTTGTCTTTTGAAACCAATGGTGACCGATTTACCAGATAGCACAATCGCTTTTGTCCACAACTATTGCTGCAACTTGGAATTACTGAACATGCCTATTCGATCCCAAATTCCTTGCAATACTTTCCAAGTTCCATGGATACGAACCTACTTTCATCATATATTCTCAAACACTTGATTGAACTACCAACACATCAACCTTTCTACAAACCCGCCTTTCTAAACTAAACACATTGCTCCACTTCAAACTTTGCATTCGAACAACCTTGACCAAATCCGACCAAGTCGGCCAAGTAATCCTTCACCGCTTACCTCCAAGCCCATTTACAATGGAGTTCACCAAGCCTTTTATAGGATTCATTACATGCAAACCATGGACACAATACCACGGGATACCCAAAACACATGGACACAAAAAACCACCTGCTTTGACCTAAAAACAGATTTAACTCATTAACTCTTTCATCGAGTCAAGGTTATCCCAACATACATGCCCCCCACATATTCAATCTACCTAAATCTATGTCTAGACTTTTCATAGGTGACATGATAAACTAGGAGTACGCATGCCTATCTAGGTATTACAAACATATGCCCATTTACATGCAATCAATAATTTTTACAACTCCAAAGTAAATACATTTTTTTTCACCATGACATATGCCAAGCTCTTTAAAATATGTGGAGGAACCAATATTAAAATCTTAAAGTTCAAAGTTGAACCCAAGAAATATTAGTGAAAAGATTTAAACCCAAAAAATATATAATATATTTATATAAACCATAAAACCTTTTACTTAAAAGAACCGTCCACCTCACTTTTAAAAGCTATTCTTTAATAAAATAAATCTTGTTCTTTCAAAATATTTTGTGCATAGTATATGACCAATTTTTTTTTTATTCCTTTACCTTGTGTTATTCCTTTACCTTTATGCATCTACCTCGAGTGCACAAAATAAGTGATCCACCATGAATTTCCACCACGAATTCCATAGGTATCGTACCCAAAAAAACGTGATCAATGACTGGTCACTGGTTTTCTCCCCTCCTTGCAGAGTGTGATAATACTGAAACTTACAGATATCATGCCACCCATAGAGCTGTGAGATGCATTGATAACACAAGTCTGAGACGAATTATGGCCCTTTATCTTACCATCGAGATTTTAAATAATTATTTCCATTGGAAAACCCAACAAAATAGATTGAAATCCCTTCGATGGACATGCAACTAGAATTCACAGCAGACCAATGTCGTCCTTGCAAGGAATCTTTCCTCCGTCCTCTACAAGGGCAACTTCAATGAAAAATAAAACCCAGTCTTGTTGTCTGTTTTTTTTTCCGCTAAGTGATTTCCAACGACTGGATTCTCTTCTCCTTTGCTTTCAAATCCTTCAACTTTGTGCTCTGATACCACTTGTTAGGAAGTGGAAGCAAAACATAGCATAAAAACAAAGCATAAATGAGCAAGATCAAACATGCATTAAACCAAGAACATCACACTCAGAATTGACACAATGATTTATGTGGAAACCCAATGAGGGAAAAAAACACGGGGCAATGATAATTGATATTCTTTTATTCAAGGGAGAATTACAATAGCCAACCCAGACATACAACCATCCTCTCCTCTCATACACACAACACCTCAGTATTGCGTCTTGATCTCACACACTCACTACACATTTCACTCACACCTCTATGGGTATGCTCGTATATATAACATCTATCACTCAGTTACACAGACTGATCATGAATAGATCACATAGTTACATGAACAATTCATAAATACATTGCATGCACAAACATTAACATAGCTGCATGCATATGCATGTGACTGCATGAGGAAACTTGTTGGCATGTTTCCAACAAAAGGAGGTGCGCTCCAGTGGGGTTGGACCAATAGAATTAGGCAACTCACAATCTTGTGAGTTTTTTTTTTCTTTTTCTAAAATTACAATCAGGGCATGCTCCAAGGAGCTCGAAAAGATAAGAATTATTGAGATACAACTGGGTGGATTTATCTTACCTAGAATTTCTTATTTTTCCTCTAATAGAGAATCAATGGAAGAAGATCATCCTTAGTATTTTTACCAGGTTTTATTCATACACTAAGATTTATCTTAGGGTTTTGAAATTGTATTGCAATTTGTTATTTTTATCAGTTTAATAAAATTTCTTTAAACCTCGGTCTTGTTAGCAATTTACCTTGAGCAAAGAAAACTTATATGCTCTTGAGTGATGATAATTATTTCCATTAGCTCATTGTTGCTAATTGGCCATGTATTAGATGAAAAAATGCATCATTCATTAAGATTATTTTTATGATTAATCTTTGGTGTATTTGGACTTATAATCTATTTAGCTCCATGAATTATTTCTAATGACCTTGAACATTTATTATTCACATTTTTTCTGATATTTATTCTTCAGATCCAAAGCTCCTAGTCAATAGAAAAGATGCTTCTATATGTCAATATCATCTCTTACATAATACTAAAAAAATTCTTTGACTAAATGACGTGGTGTAGATATAGCTTTCAAAATCTATTCTTAGTAACGATTGTTACTGAGCTTTATGATTCTTGGGATTGTGAATTTATCCTACGCTTGAGATTTAATCATTCTTATCTACATCTTGTATATTATTAAAAACATCACTCTCAAATGAGATAGGATAGATAAATTAGTTTTATTTATGTAATCTAGGTTAAGACACTTTAGATTTTAGATACAAGACGATTAAGTCTCCTATCCAAGGAGAAAATTTCTTGTTAGTGGCAACTTGGCCCACATACCAGATGAAATCACCATCGCAAATGAATAAGGCCTAATTGGGGCCTTGATTGGGTGACGATCCCCTATTGTAGGAGGAAATTGTATTTCCTGTCAACATATGGGAAATATGAAGAAGAAGAAGGGGAAGAAGAAACAAAGGAGGAAGAACACTCTAGGGATCCAGAAGAGACCTTTTGACAAGAAGTTAATTCATTCTGGTATGTTTCTTACAATTTACTTGGAGAAGATGAAGAATATGATAATGAAGAAATAGTTTATCTTAGAATGCTTACAATACTAGAAGAAAAGGATTACCTACAACCTCTCCTTCCAGTTTTGAGACTGGGAAAAAATCATCAACCTCTCACAAAGCTACTTCCATCACATCAAATCCTTAACCTTCCTTTGTTTTGAATAACCTTGAGTATGACTTTGTGGAAGACTTGAAGAAAACTAAAGCTAATATTTCTCTGTATGAGATTTTGAAGTTACCACAAATACAAGTAAATTTTATTAAGACTTTGCAGGGATCATCCTCAAGTAAAAGCAAAGAAAATGGAAAAGTTGTCCAAAGTGTAGATTCTGGCAAGAAAGCTGCTAAAAAGAAATCTACTGTTAATTATTCTCTAATTGGTAAGAGGTCAAAATATACTACCCATCCTTTCTTATTGGCCTTTGAAATTTTTAACATAAATGTACAAAATTGTATGGTTGATTAAGATGCCTCATCCAACATTATTCCCTATACAATATGACAAAAATTGAATGCTAAACCTAAGAAAAGTGGCATTCATATTGTGCAGTTGGGTAGGTCAATTTTCAAGGTTATAGGGGAACTCAAGAATGTCTTAATAAGATTGGCCTCTAACCCTGAATTCCGCCAACTCATTGACATTATTGTAGTGGACATCCCAAAAGCATACAACCTACTCTTAAGCAAAGACTGGCCAGAGAAATCAAATGGATGTTTTGCTACTGACTTGTCACATATTTGGTTACATGATAATGGAAAACTAAATAAGATTAGGGTAGATCAGGAAACATATATGAAGCACATTGTCACCGATCTTAATGACCCCAATGAGCTTGTGATGTTTAATCATTCAATATTAGATAATTATTTTTTAGATACTTTATTTGGAGATTTTACTACTGATATATCTTCATATGAAGAATAAAAAAAGAAATATAAAATCCCCCATTGCACTTGGATTTTTTAGCTTGATTATAACATAGTAGATACGAAAGATATTGATTCAGATGTATATACTAATTCGAATGTAGATACTAACTTAATTGTAGATATTAACTAAAGTGTAGATACTAACATTTCGACTTTATTTTTTTATAGATCCAAGTATAATGAAGGTGTCGATGCTGGTTACATTCTCAAGAACCCTGAAGGTAAGAAAATAATGATAGCTTGTAGACTTGAATTCGAATTCACAAATAAAATTTCTGAATATGAAGCCTTGATTCAAGGGTTAAGAAAGGCAGTTGACATGCAAGTCAAATTGTTGAAAGTTTTTGGTGACTCTAAAATAGTCATAAGACAAGTATGTAATACTATTCATTGTATTTATGGTCATATTAAACATTACCAACAAGAGGTATGGGATTTAATCAAGAAATTTGATTCTTTTAACATTAGTCATATTCCTTGTTCTTTGAATTCTGATGCAAATCTCTTAGCTAATGTAACTTCTAGGCTAATTCCATCAGAAGGATTAATGTCTAAATTTTTGTCTGTGGAATTGCTACATAGGTCCTTGATACCTAACAACATAACCAATTGGAAGGTGTTTGAGGATGATCAACAGATAATCAATTTCCTCACAATGAAAGAAATTTTTAAAGATTCTACCATTGATGAACAACAACATGAACAAGAAGTGAACTATCAAACAAAAATCTCTACAAAATGAACAACTAAGGGTAAACAAACCTTAATGAATTTAATTCCAAAGTATGCGATGAGAATATAAAATTTATATGATCTCCAAGATAAATTCAAGAAGCTAACAAACTACAAAATTAATAGTTCATCTATGTAGTATGAGGTCATTAACTTCAAAATAGATAAGAATCATCAGACTATCAACCTTGGGACCAATTGCTCTACTCCATAACAACATGCCTTTATTGGACTTTTCAAAGAATAAAAAAATAGATTTTCTTGGACATATGATGATTTGAAAACCTTTTATAGTAAGATAATTCAACATGTGATACCAATGAAGACTAACACAAAACCTTTTCAACAAAAGTTGAGGAAAATGCATCCCAATCTTGAACCTCTGGTGAAAGGAGAGTTGGATAAGTTACTGGCTGCTAAGATCATTTTCCCTATAATATTATTTCCCAATCTAGTCCCCCTAAGGAAGAATAATGGGGACATCATATTGTGTGTAGATTTTAGAAATTTGAATAGAGACTTTGCAAAAGATAACTATCCTTTTCCCCCTATTGAGTAGATTTTAAAGTGTGTTTTTGGGTATGAGATGATATCACTCTTAGATGAATTCTCATGATACAACCAGGTTTTCGTTTCCCATGATGATCAACTAAAGACTTCTTTCATAACTAAATGGAGAACATACACCTATAGGAAAATTCCTTTTGGAATGATAAATGTTGGGGCCACTTTTCAAAGAGCTACGAACATAGCCTTCTGAGGATTGATTGGTAAATATGTTTTTATATACTTAGATGATGTTTTTGTCTTCTCTAAAAATAGGAAAGATCATGTTAGCCACCTCAAACATATTTTATGATTGAGCCAGAAAGAATAGAGGCCATTTCAAAGATTTCCTTTCAACATAATAATAAATCGATGAAATATTTCCTTGGAAAGATCAATTTTGTATCCAATTTTGTTCCAAGTTTCTTTGAAAAAGTAAAGCCTTTGTAGGACATGATAAAGAATGATGTTGTGTTCAAATGGGGACCTAAAGAAAAATAATACTTCATCAAAATTATGGGAGAAATAGATAAAGAACCAGCTTTCATGATCCCTAATTTTAATAAATATTTCATCTTATATATATTTACTTTTTACATTGCATTGCAACCGTTCTTACTAAAAAAAATGGTGAAGGAAATGAATTTCCAATTGCATTCATGAGTTCAGGATTGCAAGGGGTAGATCTGAACTTTCTTGAAGTAGATAAATATGAATATATTGTCTTTAAAGAAGTGAATCAATTTAGGCCTTATCTTTTGAAATCCAAAACCAAGGTGGTGGTGTCTTACTCTGTAGTTAGAAATATGTTGGTACAAAAAGATATGGGAGAGAAAAGAGCTCATTGGATGACTGCCTTGCAGGAATATGACCTGGAGATTATACCTTACAAAATAGTGAAAGGGAAAGGACTATGCAAACTTGCAGCAGAGTCAAAATAAGAACAAAATGATGAAGAAGGATTTTACAATGAAGGATATATAATTGAAGATGGATTTTATTACATCCATGCTCCTACTGATTCTTGGTACTGAGTTGAAAATTTTCTTAACTCATGGTAGTGCCCCCCAATATTTAGAACCTAGAAAGAGGAGAGCTCTCAGACCGAAATATGCACAATATTAGCTTATCAATGGAATTCTTTTCAGAAGAAATTATGATAATGTTATGTTGATATGTCTTGAAAAATTAGATGCAGAAGGGGTTCTCCATGAACTACATGATAGCCCTGCTGGAGGACATTTTGGAGGGGAAACAACATCACACAAAGTTATCAAAGATGGATATTAATTGGCCAACAATTTTTAAATATTCTCATGCATATGATAGGAAATGTGAGGTTTGTCAGAAGTCAACTGGAAGGGAGAAAAACATGCATTCCCCTTACAACCTATTTCAGTTAATAGTCCCTTTCAATAGTGGGGTTTAGACACCATTAGAGAAATAAATCCCAATTCATCCCAAATCCAGGAGTATATATTGACAACAAATAATTACTTCACAAGGTGGACATAGGATGTGTCTCTAAAAACTGTGAATGAGAACCCGATAATTTATTTCCTTGAATCCCACATCATCACCGAGTTTGGTGTCCCTCAGCCTCTAGTGTTTGATAACGAAAAATATTTTTAATCACTAAAATTGACTGAAATTTCTCTTGAAAAGAATACAAAAATCAAATATGCGACCAACTATTATCCCCGGGGGAATGATCTTTCTGAGTCTACCAATAAAATTTGATTAGAATCCTTAAAATGACAGCGACCAATAATGAGATAAGTTGTCATATAGCTTTTCCCAATGCTCGCTGGGATGATAGAGTGACCCCAAAAGCAAGCAATCCAAAGGAGATGAAATTTGTATGGGTGGGGACAACAATTTTAGAGAGTCAAGTTTTGTGCATGAGGAGCAAGTAGAGAGCGAGAAAGAGAGATTGGAGTTGGTGCAACCATGAAGGGAAAATTTTAGAGCAAGGTGTAGTGTATTGGAGCGTATTTGGAGCTGGAAACTGAAGAGGCAGGTTTTCAAGCCTAAAGAGTGAACTCCTGGGTGAGTTTCACTATAACAACAAGTGTTTGTTGTTGATTTTCTAGTAGTTTTCCTAGCAACAGGTTCCCTTGAGTTCCAAGCTAAGAGATCATGGTTACTTGTGTCAGAAAGACCCTAATAAATGAATGAGATTCTTGAGGGATTGAGATTAGTGAAGGGTTACATTCCTTGCGTTGGGAAGGTCAAGAGGAAGATAGATGGTGGAAAATCGGGATAGTTGTAGGAAGATATCAATGGGATGTGAGTTTTATGAGTTGTGAGTGGACTATGAGAGACTTCCCTCTTTTGTGGATTACTATCCTCAGCTTGAGGGTGATTTGTTGTTGATATTTGGAACAACAAGTCTATGGTTGGGTGGAATTTTCATCCTGAGAAGTTGGTTGCACAACTCTTGTTTAAAGATAAGTGTTTTATCTTGTTGTTATGCTATTTACATGTGTTACTGATGTGCATGAAGTCTATGTATTTGAGAATGATTTATATCTTGTTATGTTGGGTTATTGAATTTCATTTCATGACTCTTTATCCCACTATAGATGCATGTAATTAAATGGTAATAGACAATATTTATTTCTAATTGTAATCCATAGCTGAAATCTACATGAAATTAGTTAACTTTAGAAGAATTAAATTAGTTAAAATAAATTTCATTTTTAGGAGTACTTTGCACTGTAATGTCCCTCGGTTGGGATGGGGGAAGTTAAAATGCATGTCTATTTTTTCTTAGCTCAATATAGATAGATCTATTTTTCCTAACATTATATTTTGGAAGAATGAAGTGTTCTTTTGTCTCTTGCAGGATTTCTCTAGCACCGACAACTTAGATGTTAAGATAAAGGTTGGAGCAAAGAGGACAACTGGATGAAAGGAGGTAGGCCATATATCCCATTCTCTCATCTTCTCTTCTCATTATGTCTGGGCGAATACATAATATATTTAAGGGGAAAGTAGGAAACCATTTGTTACCTTATGTCTTGGATCAAAGGATTTTTTATCCAAGGGGGGTTTCATTTGTCCGTAGGGGAAATTTTTTTGCAACACAAATATGATCGTGACACATTGGATCATTCATCAACCTTGAAATATCTGGAAAATTAAGAGTTTCCAGGAAGGGGAGCCTTGGTTGTTACATTGTATTCCAACTTCCGGAGGGGGTACCCCTAGGTTGGTTGGAATAAGGGAATGAAGATCCTGAATAGTTACTGGCACCATGTTGCCATAAATAATTCACTTGAAATCCAGGGTTTTGATAAAAGGGTTGAAATACCTGACCATAAGGAGGTAATCCCCCTCCAAACTAGTTACAGGGCTGAAAATATTGATTTACAGTTGTGCCCCCTGCATTGCAATGGATCCAAACAAGGGGCTCCACGATGATTGGAAAGGGTTTCCTCCAAGAAACACTCTTAATGAAGAGAAAGAATTGCTCCCAAATATGCCAAAGAACTGATGGGGTTGGATGTAGATGGCATGCCGACAGATTGAAATCTACTTCTCAAGGAAGGAACTCATCGCACAATGGGATTAAGACCTGAGGATGGAAAAAAAACTCCCACGCAAGGGGTTTGACGGAGAGATATTCCCCCCACTTCACAGAATATCTTGGTAGGGAATCAAAGAAATCCCAACACCAATGCTAGAAACCTGGGGAGTCACTCAAGATCTAGCCAACATGCTCTACATGCCAAGCAATGACATTCTAAACATAAAATCATTAGACACCAAGGGTAGCAATGAAGAGGCCACACTTGAAGGTAGAGTGGACCTGGAAATTAGCAGCACAAAGTTGTTGATGGACATGGTTATCATGGGTTGAAACATGTTAGTTTTTTTGTTAGAGATACCAAGAGGAAGGATTCCTATGGATACAATTGTCAACATGGGGGTTGCAGGGACCCCCAACCCAAACACTTCTGAAGTGCCTACCATAATGGCCACCAAGGAGGGTGGATATCAACATAGTTTGACTCGGGAGATGGAATTCACCAAATAGCTAGACTATCAGGTCCAGTTAACAAAGGGATAAACAAACGAATGAAACCTTTGGCTTCAAGGTCTGATATACGGGTAACCTCTGGTGTAGAAAATTTTGTCTATGCATATTCAAGTTCTACAAAGTCAACTGGACTAGCCAGTTCAAAAATGTCGGCTAGATCAAGTTGACATCTTTGAGGATGAGGTGGATAATTTCTAGGAACTTCTTCAGGAGTAAGACCTTGAACTCTCCATGATCAATGTGGTGGTTGATCATCCACTTTAAATCAAATATTCAAGGCGCTAGCCAACACACCAACCTAATTCCTCTATGCACAAAGAGCACATTGCTAAAAAGAAAAATCCATAAAATATACAAACCAATATCCCGACTTAGGTGGATTAGGTCCTGATATTGCAATAGCAGTAAAG
Source organism: Picea sitchensis (assembly GCA_010110895.2). Taxonomy (NCBI): domain Eukaryota; kingdom Viridiplantae; phylum Streptophyta; class Pinopsida; order Pinales; family Pinaceae; genus Picea; species Picea sitchensis. Next base: position 28,092 of record SNQJ01S0022014.1, on the reverse strand, counting down.
TGAGGTAAGGACCTTTCGAATGAAGTCTTGGGTTGATTAAGTCCTATGAACCATCGAATGAAGGAATGAGAAATAGTTACCCCAACCTCCTCTAACCATCCTTGTTAGATGCAAGTAACCACGCTTTGTGGGGCACCCTCCAACAGTACTGAAAAGTGTGATATGAAGTTTGTCTCCAGTACCATGGGAAAACCCTCACAATCACCTTTGTGATACCTAGGAAGAGAAACTAGGGGTACCAAATTGCAGTAAACATTTGAAGGGTACAGTCAACATTCGATATCGAATGTAGGGGCAGGGTAGAAAATATTGAAGATTCGAAAGCACCACATCTCATGGAGGTAAGGGCACTAGATAAACCCCCAAATATGACATTTACACTATGTTCAGTTAATCTTTGAAGGGGTTATCTCCTCGGCTCTCCTTCACGTGACCTCATGTTTGAATCTTGTGTTAGAGGAAATTCCCAACAATACTAATACGAAAATTGGATTTGACTCACCCTATCACAAACTCCTACATTTTATTTTGGTTGGCCCTGGAGAATTTACTCTCCACCCTAATCCAAGGCCCTAGACTAAGCTATTGGTGAACCCTAGAAAAAGGTTACTAATTGATTTTAGTTATGAGGTTTCATTTTAATGGTTGTTTCTTAAGTCACAAAGGAATGGTCATGAAACTTAGTGATGTGTATTGACACTTGCAGAAATAGAAAAGAATTACACTTTAAAAATATTTTTGATATGAAACAAGATAAATTCTTCAAAAGAAAGAGGTGTAATATCTAGATATAAATGCAATTCTTCTCTAAAGAAACGTTTCCTTTTCAATGCAATGCAAATGAAAATCTTTCAATTTTCATGCAGTGCACTAAGTTAATGAAAAAATGCAACGTTTCTCTTTTCACTTCATATAGTAAAGATGCACCCTAGAAACTAACCCTAAATGCAAATTGAAATCTTTTTTTTTTTTAGGAAGTATAAGAGTAAATTCAGAAAGAGAACATGCATACAATGAACTTTTCTTTTCAAATGCAAGTGAAAAGGGTAAGGAACAAACCTCTCTCTCTCTCTCTCTCTCTCTCTCTCTCTCTCTCTTACTTTTGTTTAAGTAAATCAAGAAAACAAGAAATTATAAGGAAACAAAGTTCACCAATAGATGACCAAACACACTATAAAGAACTGTAAGAATGGGTCAAAGTGAAGTATACACTTGACAAATATTTTTAAAACCATAAAACCATCAAAGGACAAAAACAACCTTGACAGAACAAGAAAGTTGAAAGAATGCTTTTGGACTTTTCTTATAATCTTGAAACAAAAGAAAACACTTTTTGAAACCAAAAAACAACTCTAAAGACTAACAGGATATATAAAGATCCTACAGTACCACAACCCCAACATCCAGTGATCTGGAAAGAGAAAAAAACTCAAACCCGGAATATGTATGTGATTGTCTAAGCTACAAGTAGCGTATGTATGCGACCATGTTCAAGGAAATTCATGTATGTATGCGAATGTAATGGAGGAAAAGTGTGTACACCCTATAACAACCTCTCAAAATTGAGAGAGAAAGGTTTGGAAGACTCATGAAGGATTGCAAAATTTCAGAGAATGCTAAATAAAGGTCTAAGACATAGAAAATCCTTCAAAAGAAATGCAAACAAGTACCCCTAATGACCCAAAAAGGGAGTAACCCTAGTGGATTCACCAATTATGTTATAGAAAAAAATGTCCTATGGCTAAGGGTCAGGGACACGATAGAGCGATAGCCTAAAAGACCACTCTTAGACTCAAATCAAGCAATCAATTAAAAGTAACTACTTTAGTAATAACTAACTTTCAAATGAAATAGAAGAGAAAAAACTTGGATTCTGACGTTTGATGTCGATCCCACTCGAATACTTTCACTCCCAAACTCTTCCACAACGATCCTATGAAACCTCCTGCAAACAAAAGGAACAATAAATTGAAAATAGGTAGTTATTTGATAAATAACTAAACATGATCATTTCAATTTGCATAATAGATTCAAATCAAGATATTTTATTATGAACATGAATCAGCAAATGAAACTAGACGAGAATGAGAGATATTTTATTATGAACAACATGAAAGTTGCTTACATCCTGTAACCATGATAGCGCGATCCCGAAATTGAGCTTCAAGTTCCTCCACCCAAGGCCAAAGATGATAAACAAGACCTCCAATGCTTTGTGTTCAAACAGGTCCAAGGAAGGAAAAGGCTTTCTTTCTGACAAGATAGGGAGAACACAACTTTTGAAAACAAAGGTTTTCATATCGGAAGGAATATCTCAGATGAAAGGGGAAAAGGGGATTTGCGGGATTATAATGATTTTGGTCCTGCAAGTAGGGAAAGGGATGTAACTGAGGCTAATGAGTTATCATAAGCACATGTGGTCTCAAATGATGCTATAAAAATAGACTATGATCTTGTATAAGGCTCATGAAGGAATTATAGGGGGACACAACGTTGGTAAAGAAACAAAGCATAAGGTATTACGTGCAAGGTTATGGTGGTTGTTAGTATTTGTAGATGCAATAGAATATTGCAAACAATGTGACATTTTCCAGTGAATCGAGAAGCCCTGTCAACGAAATGAACTTCCCATGTTCTCGGTCATAGCATTATAACCGTTTTAAAAGTGGGATATTGACTTTGTGGGACCAATTAGTCCCCTGGATCATTGGACCAGTGTGCACTACATTATTACTACCACAGAGTATTTGATACGTCGGTCAAACATTGTGTCAGTCAAAGATTGCACTGCAAAAATGACCACACGCTTCGTATTTGAGAATGTGATCACAAGGTTTGGATGTCGAAAAGTGTTAATGACTGATCAAGAAATGAACTTCTTGAAAGAAATTATCTGCATGCTCACTCAATTCTTTATGATCCATCACTAAAAGAGCACCCCCTATCAACCACAAGATAATGGTATAGTTGAAGCATTCAATAAGATTATAAAGCATGCCCTAACGAAGGTTTGTAATGTGGAGTGCGATGACTGGGATTAGCATATTCTAACAGTACTATGGTATCATAGAATGACATGTAAGAGGTTGACTAAGAACACTCAATTCAGGTTGGTGTATGGAAAGGAGGTCATCATGCCATTAGAGTTCGTTGTTCCAAGATTGTGGATTACCCTCTCCATACAAATGTCAGATGAACAATCACTTTAGTAGTGGCTAGATGACCTTATGGAACTAGAAGAGGACCGAATTATGGCAGGTTACATCCAAGTGGTCGAAAAGTAGAGACAGAAAACATGGCATGACCATAACATTCAACAAAAAATACTACAACTAGGTTCCTTGGTGTTGCTATATGATATCAAATTATTTAAACACCCCAGAAAGTTGCATGTGCATTGGTTAGGGTGCCCATTTCACCTGGTATACATCAAGAAGAAGTAGTAACGAAGTTGGGCACACTACAGGGTCAACCACTCAAGGGCATCATCAATGGGAGCCATCTAAAGGTGTATTATGGCCCACAGGGGTCGAATGCACCTTGAACTTCTCAACACAATGCAAGAGTTAGTGTAGAATAAGAGGTAGATAGGTAGGTATAAGATAGATATGATTCCACATTCATTAGTAAGATAAGACAAGGCCCACTCAAACATGATGACAGGACATATTGACAGGTTCATAGATTTTGTAGATTTGAGCCAACAAGTGAAGTCATGAGCAGAGTAAAGAGTACCAGATAGGATAGAAAGTCACATGGGAGAGGTACGAGATACATGACGGTTGGTAGCACTAAAGGTTCAGGAAATATGATTTTTCCATATCACACAGGGTTAGGGTACGTGGACAATTATGATGACATACTCTAAAAGGAACATCGTCAGTACGGTGGATCGATATTATTAGCATTTTCGTCAATGAAACCCACATAGGGATTTGAGCGAGTTAATATATCTATACCGGAGTTCAAAGATGACTCAAAATTGATGATATCATGACATATTCTCTTGACCTCCTTCTCAATTATTTATACCCCCTATGCCTATGATAGTTCATTCATGTAGAGTCGATGTTCTCTTTTATATAGTCTTTCTCAAGGTTGCAAGTTAGTAGTTTCAGATATTTTTCCACCACTAGCATGAATAGTAACAAGAATTATAGTTCCAAAACAAAGTCCCAAAGCCCATGGCCCCTTCTGGAAGTTGAATGGTATTCTACATCTTCCAGTCCATGCAGTCATCCCAAATTCCTATGTTTCCCTTCTCACAGTGATTGCAACTTCAAGTGAAACTGCTGGGAAGGGGACCCAGGCTTCAGTTCACCAACGACATGCATACAGTCACCAAATAGTTCCCTGAATTGTTCTTTGAAGTTTCTGTAGTGGGACAACTCCCCAAGCCAAGAGCTAGTGCTCATGCTGCCATGGATCAACACCTTTTCTAATGTTGACAATCTAATTCCTTGAGATGCCTCCTCTATCGGTCGTATTTGTTCATATCTTCCCCGCTATAAAAATCCTAAGAGAGACAAGAAGAAGGTGACGATCATGGCCAATGGAGTCATTACCTTGGGTCGATCCACGGTAGATGCCAAGGTAGTTTGGCTAGGTCTTGGAGGAGGGATGTGGTCTATTTGGTGCTTGGATTTCTGGACAGCATGTTGAAAGACATCTACTTTTCTCTAGTCTAGGCAGAGATCGATGAAGGATGGGTTGAGATCCCAAAAGAATGAAAATTGAATTCACCAATAATCTATGGGGATTATCGCCTCATTCTAAGACCCATGTCGGGATACAACCACAACCCAGATCGATGATTTTCCCTTACCCAAGAATTGCACAGAAACCCCATTTAGTCCACTTCAATTATCTACCAATTTAATCTGGAAGCCTATTGATGCAGTAACATCGTTGGCTTGAGGACGAGCCAACTAATAGTGTTGGGGGCCTGTTGGCACCCAAGGTTTTGGGGAAGTTGTGTGCACTCGCCATAAGTAAATATTGCATGTACACCCATGAATATACATTATGCGCCGCCAACCAAAGGAAGATCGTGTCTGCCAAACCATTTTGGTACTGCATTCAAGAAATCAACAAGAATACTGCATACAGTGAATCTAAGTGTACCTTCGGGAATATTTTGTAATCAATTTTTATAACAACCCAAACTATTGTGGAAAGATGTATGTATGAGCTGATAAGTTAGTTAAGATTTCCATGCTATAGGAATATTCGAGGGATGCATGTGGAAACGTAAAGAATGCGGGTATTTTGTTCACTTAAGAGGATGGAGAAGATCTGTGAAGTAAGGAGATAACAGAGCATTGTAATGGAGATTTCGTGATTGGAACATAGAGTTGATTGGAACAGAAAAATAGAGTTCCATGTATATTTTTGTCTAAGTCTTGCATGAGCTTGCAATAGAGTCATAATTGTGTATGAAGGAAGCAAAGAGATGAGAGTGCCTAGTGAAATTTGATGTGACTGTTGTATGATTTTAGCACACATGTATAGCATAGTTCTTTTTTATGGGTTTTTGTATCTGTATGCAATTGAAGATAATGAATGAAATACAAAGTCCTTTCTCTCTGCAACCTGATATGGGTGTTATGATGTGAATTTATATTTATTTTACTTTCTGATGCATAGTATTGTGTTATTTAGTTATGGATGAATGAATGTATTTATTCCTGAGATGATTCCCTATATGCACTGTCCCTTTGCATCTGACATAATACTATTGGTCTCTGTGATTCTCATGACGTCTCGAGTGAGACCTTCTTCAATCCTATACTAAACATTGAATATGTTGATGCCTTAGGGTTTTTTCTGGACAAGCTTGATGAACAATGGGTTTTAAACCCCCTAGAGAGGAGAGTGGATATAATCTGAGCCAACATCATATCCTCCATAATATTTTCAAGATGTTTTAAGGAAAACTCATGTCTAATGTCTTCTTGTAATCCACCCATGTAAGATTCCAATAGATTTTCATCACTTATGTTATCAACCCTTGTGGCCAACACCTGAAATTATGAATTATAATATTCAATATCACCTAAGTGCTTGATTCTTGTCAATTGACTAAAGTCTTCTTTCTCCCAAATTTTTCCATATTTTGATTCTAAGTCTCTTGTAAATAAAATCCAAGTATAATGATAAGAATGGGGATTTATTTTGAGTACCCATTGATACCATTGATAGGGTTTTATCTCAAAGTACAAGGTTGTTATGGAAATCTTTTTCTTATCATCCATAATATTATGCAAATTCAAAGCATTTCTCTATTTGGTTTACCCATGTAAATAATTATGTTCCATCAAACTTCTTTAATTCAACCTTGGGAAAGCTGACGCCTTTAGGACCCCATCCATAATTAACTCCACTATTATTTTTAAATCCATCTAAAAAATTCTTATTATTGGTAGGTTCTTCAACATGAATACTAACTTTATTTTCATGAGTCTCTTCGGTCACAATGTCACTTTTAGGAATCCTCCCATCTAAGGTTTGTAAAATGGAATCCAACTTCTTTTCCATTTGATCCCTATTTTCATTCATCTTCTTTTCCATTTGATCCTTATTTTCATCCATATTTTTTTTCCATTTGATCCATATTTTCATTCACATTCTTTTCCATTTTTTCCATCCTATGATTCATCAAGCTTCCCATTTTATCATCCATTTCCCTTTTGAATATTTCCTAGGAACATGAGTAATCTACAAGTTTCAACATACTACCACTCATTTTCTCAAGTTCATTCTTCAATTGGGATAGCTTGTTTTTGAAGTCTTCATTTTCTTCTGACGTCATGTGTGAGATTTCTAGATCTTTACTAGAAGTAGTAGTTCTTGAAGGACCCCTTTCCATTGGAGAAAATAATAATACTTGTCTTTTTTCTCTTTATTACTATTACGACTATCGTTTAGGAGTGTCAGGTTCTATAGCTCTTCGATATACATGCAGGATCCAACAATAGTACTCGAACCAATATCTCATCGCACTAACTAAGGAGGCTCAACCATGCCCTTAGTTGTACTACTCGACTACCCAAGTATTAGAGAGTGATCTCCCTGAGTGTTTTTCTCGGTGTATTGTAGCAACAAGATGGTTTGTTGGCATAGGGGCAGACCCAAGGTTCAACGCTACAACAACGCACCAACAAAACCCTAACTACCGGCCCTTTCAGAAACACTTGCGAAGCAAATGAAGTCTCACTCGAGGTAGAGGCAGGGGTGGTTGCATGACTCAAGTGTCTGCAACCTTAGCTGGGACACAGATCTGTGATTATAATACTTAAGAAATCACTTTAGCATCAACATTTCATCAATAACTACTGCATAGATAGAACAGAGAATTGCATCATTCACTCAAATATGATGTATTTAAGAACTTTATCATAAACAGGCAAGTTATATCTAGCAGATCCAACACTAAGCACCTTCATATAGGTCAGATCTAACATTATTACACATCATTAGCACAAAGCATCAACAGATTTATCTATCTCTATCAAAGCACTTAGTAAGAGAAGTTATAAACACATCAAGACAAGCACAAAGCAGAACAACACAGTTTTTACGTGGTTCACCCCCACCCTGGGGATACGTCCACCAACTCTTGTTCGTTATTGTCTTCAATCAATCGGTTACAAGCACAAAGCCTCAAAACCCTACTTCGCCTAGGACAAGAGATCTGCGCACCTCACTAGATCCTTCTTCATTTCATTATAGCACAAAGCACTTCACAACCTGTTATAATACCTTGCACCTAGCTCTGCAAGTCTCTCCCAGTATGCACATAGCATATACAAACCATACTTTCACTTAGCACTTAGCTTATCAGCCTCACATCACATAGATCCCTTTCTTCTCTCTTACGTAGCCTAGACATATATTTATACATTACAAAATAGGCCTAAACATGGGTAAACCCATGGGCCAACATCCCATGCTCATTACATAATCCCAAAAACCCAAAAAGGACCCAAAAAAGGGGTCTATATATGTGATCTCCATTTCGTCTTGCGCTCCTCCTTCGACAGGCTGTTGAAGTTCGAAAATAGGTCAAACTTGACCTGATCCCTCAAAACTTGGTCAAGGGCCAACAAGCCCCCAACACTAACCTGTGACTCGTCCTGAGTCACTCTGATGTAGGAAGTTCTTCTTCAAATGCTTCGAGCTTGGCTTGAACTGCTTTGACTTGTTGTTGTGCTACAAGCTCTTGTTCATCAAACTCTTGAATGACTTTATCATTCACAGGTCCTTCCAGGGGTTGTTCTGTTATGGTGCTAATCTGCTCCAGTTCTGCTCCCCATCTCTCGACCTTTAAGAAAAATTGGTAAGCCTCGTCTTGTACAGGTCGGAGTCTCTGAGTTACTTCCATAACTCTGCTTTGGATAGCATGGATCTATTGCTGGGCGGTTCGCTGCTCTTGAGATCTCTTCATTCTCTCCATAGTCGTCAGGGATTTTAACTGTGCCTGTAGTGTTTCAGCGTGCTTCTTCACTTTCTAGAGTTTCGACTCCAGTGCCTATAACTCTGGGTTCTCGATACGTTTCTCATATGTCTGGGCACTGCGATCAACGAATTGCTTGCATTCTAAGTGTTAGCACTAATTCTTGCAAGCAGGGTGTTTTTTCCCAATTTCAGACCCTTGATGCAGAATGCGAAGAAAAGGAGGTGTGAAAACCCATAAAATGTGTTATAGTCCATGACCATGGCCTAAACATCGAGTGCAGCCCATAGGAGGATTCCATTTTGGGTTTATAAATCAAGCGAGCGAGCAGTCTGATTTCAACGGAAAGGATCAATTGGCAAAGCAGATCGACGGTCGACGAGGAATCCCAGTTAGCAGAGTTGCGCCGGGATTAACGCAATGGATAGCGCCTATATTACAAATATGGGTCGTCTGATCCAGTCAGGACAGGTGGCAACCAGTTGGAAATTTGGGGATCGGTGTTTCGGGAGACAGGGGAACTCCCATTCACTGCAGCTGAAACTGCCGATCGGAGAAATGCCAAAGGAACCTTTGGAGCCGAGCCCACGGTCCTAGCTCCAGGTCACGTCAAGCGAGCCTGGGAATGAAGGTATCCCCCTTTTAAATAACAAATGCTATCTCGGCAGTTCACCTGAAGGACACACGGCGCACATCAGCGCTTTCGCAGTTTAGTCGATCGAGATTTCAAGGAAGAAGCGCATCGTGAACTCCTGGTGCAAGAAATCCCGAAAAGATCGGGACCATTGATCAGGAGAACATGCGGTGCATGATCTGAGCCACGGGTGGGGCCCTTCGGGATTTTCATCGTATCAGCGCCGAAGACGTAATCTTAACCGTCCGTCCAAAGGGACGCGTGGTGCGCGATCACCTCGGTATGTCGGCATTCGGGGGTTCTAAGGGTAAGAGCTTCATATCTCAAGGCCCTGAACCCCGAAGCGCAACCCATGGTCACTTGAGGGAGTTGAAAAGGTTGTACAAAGGGGGCCAAGAGTGTCGAGTTGGGTTTCAGAAGGGGAGCACCGTGTTCTCCAACTGCCGGTTCGACTTGATCTCAATCCTGATACCTACTTGGAACGAATGAAGAAGAAAGAGAGGGTGGTTGAAAACCTCACCTCACTCATTAATTTCAAGGTATGGAGGTCCCGACAGGAAATCCGCCTGAGATGGTCCTCTGTACTGGATTTTCCCATAGAAGCCATGTTGAGTCCTCGACTCCCCAGAGAAGTTTGCACACGCTAATTCAGCATTTAAGGGCTCAGCTACTCCCTGACACGAGCCATGCAGAATTAAGGCAACATATGACAGAGGAGTGCAGGCCAGACTTGATTGAAGAGATGCCTCATCCCGAAAGTCTAAGAGGCCTCTGTTGGGAAAATGTTTAGGAGTATATATACTTAGTTTTGATATTTTTCAAGGCATCGATGGTAGAGCGAAGCTCCCGATTGTAAAGTTTTAACAGACACTCTAGTTCTCTGGTTATGCATCTGTAAGTAAGATTTCTTGTTTAATGACAGACAATTTTCTTACCCCATCTAGTTTTCATCTCACACCGAGGGAGTTCATGATTGACAGATTCACATGAATTATTGCAATTATGTTACGGTAAAAGATTTATTGTTGCATTGTTGTGTTCTTCAGTTTTCTTCATTTAAACGTAAGAAGATCTTGCGTTTAGATGTTTTCTTCTACAGTCTGTTAGAAACCTGATGTTTACGACAAACCTTTGTAGTTCTCTTCTACAAGTCTTCCCCCTACTCACCCTTACTACAACTCACTGTCTGAAGTTTATCTAAGACCTCACGTGCCCATGCATGCCTAGCCTAGTTTCGGAGTTAGAACAACATTGTTTTGAGTTAACTTCCATTCGATCACTCCTTTGTATAAACAAATCGTGACATAAATTGATGGGTGTCGGGCTCTGCTCCTGCTGCAATCTAGGAGTGACTTCTGACGCTAACACTAAGGTAAGGGCCTTTATCCTTTCAACTGTGCTCCTGGAAGTTGCTTCTCTTTGGTCCTTTACTTCCTGTGGGGTCTCGGGCACAGTGCATAGTTTTAGGTCTACGATGTGTTGTTACAGTTGTTGGATCACTTCTTCAAGTTGCGCTACTTGCTTCGTGACTTGATCCTCTTCCTTTCATTCTACAATAGTCACAGAACACAATGCTCTATTGACCGCTTCCTTCACTTAGAGTTGCTCGGCGAGCAACTGTTCCTTGCCTTGTTGCAGCTGTGCCTTTTCTTCATCGAACTTTACTTGGAGAGCACTCTTTTCCTATTCAGCATCTCGACGATGTTCTACAGGTAGTCCTTGTACTTGTACCAAATCCTAGGTGGCTTGTGTTGTTTCCTATAATTCTCGTTGAAGGCGAGCTTCAACTGTATCAGTGAGCCGGTGGAGTTGGGTTGGCTCATCTCCCAGTTCCGGTGTTCCCAGTGGCAGAGGTGCAATGGAGACTGTGAGGCTGGACTGCAGTGCCTGCTGCACCCCTTGGAGTTCAACCTCAATTCTATTGTACATCTCCTCCTGCTTGGCTTCTTGCTTCTCTTCTATCTCCAACGAAGCATCGTTCAGGGCTGCTATGATGAAATTGAAATCATTAGAGGTGAGGACGGTTTGCATATTAGTTATAGGGGCTTTTGATCTCTTCCGGGAGGAAGGTTTCGGAGGGGGAAACCTTCCTTTTCTTCGATGGGTCCTCCTCATCTCTGTGTGGGGTTACTTTGCCTTTCCTTTGTTCAACTTATGTGCCATCTATCTCTTCGCCATCACCTCCTTCCTCTGGTGACATGGAATCAGTGTTCACCGAGGCACTTCTTAAATCTTGTACTTCATCAGTCTTCTTTGTTTTTCTAGGTCCGAGTGTATCCTGCGCAACTTCTGGGTTGTCGATGTCGGATATCTCCGCAGAGTCAGCTGGAATAAGGAGGTCAGTGGAACATTCCTTAATAATATCCTCTAAGTCCTCCTCCATCATCTTATAGTAGGATTGAAGTTGTTTCTTGTGCTCGTCAACTCATGCTGTGATATAAATGAAATGTCGATCAACGGTGAACTTCATCAAAGGCCTGAATCGGTGTATAGTGTTCGGCGTCATGCAAGGATCAGACTGTATGGCTATCTTCAACTGATTGTAGTATTTATGGAACATTGAATTTGACTTCCATTGCTTATTCATGTCACTTGAGTACCACAATGTACTGAACTTTGTGGCCAATGGTTCGAAAGGCTCTATGTCTGGGAAGGTCACACCTTCTGGCATCTCCCAGGAAATGAAAACGATCAGGATCAAAAGCCACTTGAAATGGAATTCATATCCTTGATCTTGTGATTCTCTACAGTCAAGTTCCAACTAGTTCACTAGGTACTTCACCCAATTCATTTGTAGGCCCTTCGCACACTTCCCTGTGAGGCCGACTACAAAACCAATCACTTGGGTGGATCGGTTCTTGCGTACTAACTTCCCTGCAATCAACTAACAGGAGAGGCGCACTGCACCATTCTAAATAGAGGCTACCTTGTATCCTCGCGTTCCCTTCTCGACATCGCCATAAGGTTCCTTGATCCTTTGTGTGAGAGTGTGGTCCATGGCTTTTCCAGGATAGAAATCCTGTGGGTCGGGTCCTTGCATACTCAAACCCGTGATCTGATTGATCAAGGTCGGATCAACTATGATACGACGGTTTAGCCACAAATATTATCCATGGTAACAAGACAACAACATCTTGACACATGAATTCACCTCTTGGTGTCTTCTGAAGTGGGGAATTTTCATGACGTTGAGTAAGGTTGACTACGCGAGGTTATGGGTCCATGCTTGGGGAATTACCTTTGATTTTTCCCCCTTTATTCTAGTCAGATACTTATGTGGGGATAACATGTTGTAGACTTTGCAATCTATAAGGTTGAAGTCCCTAAACTTCAACGTTGTGATCTTATATTGGTTTGTTCACATTGAGCGTATCCCCTTCGGGAGGTACGCAGTGGCCAAGGTGTACTCGAAATCTCTAGGTACGTTGTCACGGATTACAACACCGCTTAAAGGTGGTATATAGGTGGGTAAGATAGTCGAGATCAGTTTAGCATTTGCTAAGTCATCCCTGTTCTTAGTTCGCTTCTTATCGATCAGTCAGGATGGTCCTACTCCACAAGCAGTGGATGGAGAGGCTAGAAATCATCTTGCGGATGATGCTTGTATACCTATAAACATCGATATGACTCTTTCAGTCATGAGTTCGATCAACACTTCCTCGACAACTTTTTCTACAGTGCTCAACTCATCCAACATACACGCTCGGGGTTAAAAATATCAGGTTTTGGGGGTATCTTAGACACAGTAACGAGATAGAGAGCAGAAGCACAATGATCATTGTATAAACTCAACTTAGTTTGTGGGCTCAAATTCTCAATTGGAAAAAGTGTTCTCGGTGTGTGGCGTGGTGGGATAAATAGGCAACTCGACAACGGGTCACTTACAATGAGTATGAGGACTTCATTAACTCGGTTATGTATGTTATGGCATGGTCCCAATGGTCGAATGGAGAGATGGCTAGCCATAAATGGCTTTCTATCTGTTTGGAGCATTGATCTAATGGTTATAATGTCCCCAATGGCTATATTGTTTCACCATGGCGAAGTGCCATGTGTCATTGTTCTGATATCCTGGTGAAGCTCTTATTTTGCAATTTTTCCTTCTACGAGGTTCCCTCTGGAGCCTTCTGGAACTTATCGATATTGGCTCTCTTCTTACTTAACTTTCTATCCTTCTTTCCAGTGAGCTTCGTCTTGGTATTCCTTTTTCCATTCTGATTTTTGTCTTCTTTTGACCTAGTCACTTAGTGTTGTTGAGATTCTTCCCTAGGGTTCTCGGATAATACTTCTTCTTTGTCTGGGATAGGTACTTCAATATTTTTTGGATCCTCTAGTGTTATTGAAACTTCAACATCTGGGTCTCTAGTGTTAAATATATTTGATATGTTCTGTTGTTCTTCGATCAAGTGTGTGATCCTTCTAGTCATGAAATATTTTAATTCTTGCTTCTTCTGCTCCAAAAATTCTTTTTCTTCCTTTTGTCTGGCTCGATCTCTGTTAATCCAAGGTTTTCCTAATAACATGGTAAATGGGGCGTTGTCCTCGATAGATTTAATAATCTCAAAATTTTCTTCTATCTAAGTTCCATTGGCAGTCATAGGTATCTGAGCAAGCCTTCCACATAGGTTTATCATCTTTCCTCTAAATAACCCTATTCCTCCTAATGAAGGAATCATGGCAAGATTTCCTAAAAGTTCCCAAGTTCTTTCTGTCATAATATTCACTTGTGTTTCCTCATCCAGAACATAGTCAACATCGAAGTCTCCTATTCTTGCTTCAAGGCATTCTTTTTCTTTGAAGATCTTCGATAATCCGATATGTCGATAGTCATCCAGGGTTTCTTTCATCTGTAGCAATACTTTCTCTGATTCTTTCTACGGTTCTTCCATAATCTTAGTTTCTAGATCTGCCTTAGGGTTTTCTTTATTTAGATTCATTCCCTCGAGCTTAGCAATCATTCTACGGAAATCCAACACTTCATGGTCCATATATTTACAACAAAGACAACTAGGTCTTTTCCCAGGGCATTCCTTAGCAATGTGTCCCGGTCTTCTGCAACTATAACAGAGGGTTAATCCTCTCTTTCGTTTAAGTGATCTCTAGCCTTTCATGTATTGCGCGCTAGGCTCATAGGAGCTAACCTACAAAAAAATATTTCTAGGATCCTGCATCCATTTGTTAGTCCAAACATTCTTTCTATGCATAGGTATAACATATATTTCACTATTCATATCAAATCTTCTTTCATCTATTAATACCCTAGTTTTCAAGCTAGGATAGAATCTATCAAACATACCTAAATTCATACTTTGGAAACAAAAATTTCCACTAATATTACTTCTACAAAGCACAAAACCTTCAGATGTATAAATTTTCACTATTCTTACATGTATCAGAGAACGAAGATTACAGATATTACCTCTTTTCTTTAGATCTAACCTCTTTTCTTGGTACAGAGCTCCTCAGGTCAAGTAGAATGTTGCGTATCGAGACAACAGATCTATGCACAGATATTTCACAATCTCGGGTCGAATCTTTTCACAAAGCTTCTTCTTTCTCAATTCCTAGCAATCACAATTTCACGTCCAATACTGCGTACTCAGCAGTAGATATACGCACACAACTTCTCTACAGTTCCCAACAATCACAATTTCACGTCCTGGAAACAGAACCATTTGTTTGCATAGCGGCAGACCCAGGGTTCAACACTACAACAACGCACCAAAAAAACCCTAACTATCAGCCTTTTTGGCAACACTTGTGAAGCAGATGAAGTCTCACCCGAGGTAGAGGCAGGGGTGGTTGCAGGACTCAAGTGTCTGCAATCAATAAATACTGCACAGATAAAATAGAGCATCACATCATTCACTCATATCTGATGTATTTAAGCACTTTATCATAAACAGACAGGTTATATCTAGCAGATCTAGCACTAAGCACCTTCATATAGGTCAGATATAACATTCTTACACATCATTAGCACAAAGCATCAACATATTTATCTATCTCTATCAAAGCACTTAGCAAGAGAAGTTATAAACACATCAAGACAAGCAAAAAGTGGAACAACATAGTGTTTACGTGGGTGACCCCCACCCTAGGGCTACATCCACCAACTCTTCTTCTTTATTGTCTTCAATCAATCAGTTGCAAGCATAGAGCCTCAAAACCCTACTTCACCTAAGACATGAGTTATGCGCACCTCACTAGATCCTCCTTCCTTGCATTATAGCACAAGTCACTTCACAACCTATTACAATACCTTTCACCTAGCTCTGCAAGTCTCTCCCAGTATGCACAGAGCATCTACAAACCATACTTGCACTTATCACTTAGCTTATCAACCTCACATCACATAGATCCCTTTCTTCTCTCTTACATAGCCTAGACATCTATTTATACATTACAAAATTGGCCTAAACATGGGTAAACCCATGGGCTGACATCCCATGCCCGTTACATAATCCCAAAAACCCAAAAAGGACCAAAAAAAGGGGCCGAGATCCATGATCTTCGCTTCGTCTTGCGCTCCTCCTTTGGATGGCTGTCGAAGTTCGAAAATAGGTCAAACTTGACCAGATACCTCAAAATTTGGTCAAGGGCCAACATGGTTGATTATCTTATATAATGTTGGTTTCAGGTATACCTAGGGGACTTCCTTTATACCTAAAGCTATATGGAAATCAGATTTTGCATACAAGTACTCTCTGATGTGGTACTACTAAAAGGGGTACCAACAAGGGTTACAAGGGTTTCCAACAAGGCAAGGTGAAACCATGTGTAGTTCATGTGTATATTATTCTCCAACCATAGTTTTACCCATTGAATGATATATCACTCTTTTATTTAAATACATAGGAACACTTCTCTAAAACAATTAAAAAAGAGCTTGCTAACCCTAGAAAAATCTCTTAAAATCACTAGAAAATAACTTATGCAAGGTAGAGTTTGAGGATGAAAATGTAAAATGGAACTTCTTAGATTGGCTATTATGACCCCAATTAAGAAATTCCACACTTTCTCTAGATCTACTGGCACTTTTGAATATCTTCCAATCAAAATTTATGCCAATTTTAAGTTGCGTACCTTTCAAACCCTAATTTTGGAGATTGCTTGGATGGTTGACATGTGTCTTGATATATCTCTAAAATTTGAATCCTTATGAGTCTAAAATTTTGGCCTATAGTACTTTGATATGACTTCTTAAAATCATGAAAATTTCATAGTCTAATACCAAAATGACTTATTTAAGACTAATTTTTAGGATTAGTAAAATATCCCATATTCCACAAGATATATCCCATAAATTATAATGATTAAAAATCTAAAAAAATTCCCAAATGTAATTAGCTATGTTTCCTCGGGATTATCAAAATTTCGGATTCTGAAACTTCACCAAAAATGTTTTATTGCAAAAATAAAAAGATGACTCTTTTGAGGCTAATTCCAAGATTAGTCACAAGCCCTAAATTCCACAAAATATATCTCCAAAAATATAACTAACCAAAACCTGAAATTTTGATAATACGTAATTATCTATGTCTCCTCAATCTCATCAAAATTTCTCTATTTGAATCATTCCATAAAAATAAAAATAAAAAAGTTATAGTGAAAATTCCAAGATGTATTGGTTGAAGGAAAGAAACCTTAGGACCATATGCTCTAAAACCAAATGTTACGAACCAAACTTCAAAATAGTCAATGGATACAATCCACTTCAAGGGGGGAACCTCATTTTACAATATATACAATTCATAATTGATCCATATTTTATGAGAATAATGAAATGAATACAGATCTAGATTATTAACACAGAGACTCAATGGACAATAACAACGATACAATAAAACTTGGCTTCTATTAATAAATAAATATGCTAAAACTGTAAAATGTAGACTGAAACAAGATTGCTAGAATGGTGGCATATTTTTTCTGAGAAGAGATGTGATGGTTGCGCTCATTCACAAGAAGATCAGTACAATGAGGCTCTAAAATACTTTTTACAATAAACAGGAATTCTAAAACCCTAGACATCCAAAAACCTAACCCTAGGAGATGAAGCGCCAAGATTCATGTGGGGCTCGTTGGGATAAGTTGGTACATCAACTTCCCAGGGTCGTAACTTTTTCATACAATCTATGTTTTAGGTGAACGATAGCCCATTGGAAAGGTTTATCTGAGGACTAAACATTATGTTGTCAGACCTACCATCTAATTGTAGCGAGCCCTAAAAACATTGTTTAGGGCCTCAAAACGACCCCGAAAGTTCAGGACCTGAAAACTAGGAAAAAACTGTTAAACTAAAAAACTAGAAAGATGAGCTAGTTGGAATAGGTGGGTGGCCACTAATATCCACCTGGATCAATCCTCACCCTTGGAAGAAATAGTATCCATTGCGTTGAGTTCCCCCATCGATTTAGAAAATTTATGTTGAATTTGGCCCCGAGTGAGCCACTTGCCTTGGTGCAGGCGCTGCCCTGCTTTGACAACCCGATAAAGTTGGATCCTCTATTAATGAGTTCCCTTGACCTGTGTGTCCACGATATGATCAGTGGATGTTTTTTCCATGCAGTCATTGTTCTGCTATCTCTTAGGTGTCCAATAATAGTGGAAAATTTGGTTGAAGGAGATCCACATTGAACATTGGGTGCAAGCCAAGGAAGGGGGGATTTTGAGCTCAAACACATTGTCTCCCACAACTTTGGTGATGGTGTAAGGTCCATATCATAGTGGACAAAGATTCTTATGGGGCCCTGTAAGGTGTTATTTCTAAAAGTACAAACAAACTTTGTCTCCCACCCGAAACTTGTGGGCACCCGATGGTGATCATGGCGTTGCATGTACTTGGCATTGGATTTTTGTAAAATATCCTGAACCTGTTGGTGGATATGTTGGATCCACTCAATGAACTGGGTGGCTTTGTCAGCTTCAATTTGAGGATGGTATGAGTCTGCCTGGGTGGCCACAAGTGGTAGTGCAACATCTATGGGACCCAATGGTTGAAATCCCATCCCCACCTAAAAGGGGTTGTGGTCGGTTGAGCTATGTATGGATTTTTTGTAGTTGTGTTGAACATAGGGAAGAATCTCATTGCATGTGTGGGGTTCCTTGGTTTGGCCATCCGTTTGGGGGTGGAAGACAATGGATTTAGTGAGCTTGGTGTCCAGCAATGACCAGAGGCTCGAACAAAATGTGTTGAGGAATGGTTGTCCTGATATGAGATAATGGTTTGTGCTATTCCAAAATGTACCCACACTCATTCAAAGAAGATCTTGGTAGTGTCCTCCACTATGATTCTCTTCTTGCAGGTGGCTAGAATCGCCATCTTTGAAAAGAGATCAACAACCACAAAAACACAGTCATGTCCCCACTTGGTGGATGGAAGGCCCGACATATAGTCCATTGATATGGATTCCCATAGCCTATCAGGAGTAGGAAGAGGGGTGTACATACCTTGTTTCTTAGTGGTTGGTTTGGCAATAGTGCATGTATTGTAGGACCTAATATACTTGCTGACATCCTGTCAAACTTTCGGCCACTAGAAATGTTGATGCAGCATTGTCACTGTCTTTTCCACGCTGAAGTGTCCTGCCACCCAACTATAGTGGGCTTCCCAAATCATATTCACTCGCTCACTTGATGGAACACAGAGATTCCTTAGGCAACAAAACAACCCGTCCCGAAGATGGAAATCAGTGACAATTGTGTTTGTGCCCAACATCTGGTAGGTGGTGGTGAAGTCAAGATTTTATCATAGATTTGGGGGCATCTGGAGGTCTCGTGGCCTCAAGAGTCTAGCACCATGGTGAGTGTCACGACTGGAGTTCAGCTAAGGAAATCAACGATGCGGTTGGTACTTCTTGTCTTATACTTGATGTTGAGGTGGAACTTGTTATCACTCTAGGAAACTCTCTTAGGTTGTAAGTCAGAGATGCCTGGTAACTTAATCTTTTGGTAACTGTTTTCTCAATAAAAAGTGTGGGTTTGGATCAAGTCGGAGGACTGAATCGTTTCTCACTCAAAACATGCATGAACACATTTAGATGGACAAGGCTTTCAACCACAAATGTTCATAGAGTTTACAAATAAATGGATGTATGGATAAATAACTATTATATCAGCAGAATCACATATAAAGCATATGTGAATGGCCAATTACAATAATCACCGGAATACTTGCAAAGTTTAACTTATGAATGCAATGATAAGATGACAGTTATCGGGCATAAACAAGCATAACAACATGAATATAATATCCAGGTGCAAGTATAGAATAGATAATAAGATGAAATCTGAACAAGTTATGGAAAAAGAAGATTGTATTACTTAATATGAAAATGAGAAGTTTGAGTACATAACATGAAAAAGTCTCTAAAGTCGAACCCTTAGTTCCTATTCTACCTTTAGCTTTATAGCTTTACAATGCAGTTTTGAGATCCTGAAAGTATGGATCAAATATGCTAAAGATATAAAGTCAAAATTTAGTTTGCAAAAGATATGGAATGATCCCCAAAAATGAGGTCAATCCCAGATTTCATGGTCTTCATCTCTTGTAGAGTAATGGTGCAGTGCAAGATTGTCTTCCAAGGCTGAGTGATGACTCTTCCAAGAGATACAAATTCGAATCTGTTGATGTGAGTAAGCATCCTGATTTTCTGCCTTTGTCAAAGGTATTGTTATCCCCGATTTCTAGGGATAACTAGGAGATCATATCTCGAGGCCCACAGGTCCTAGACATGCAGTACCGAGAGAAGGATTGACCCGAGCATGGCCTTGGAGGGCCCATCCTTCTTCTTCTTCGTCAGATTTGTCTTATCAGTAGCAGCAGCATCCATCACCATCGGCTTGGAATTGCATCAAAAAATACTCTTGCTCCATGAGGTAATTGGTCCAGGTATCATGGTATGTGTCATGTTTGATCATTGTAACTTTCAGATATATGCATCAGGTTCCTTACATTTATGACAACTGCTTGGATCTTACACTAACCCACTTGACCATTTTTGGGGGGATTAATGGGTTGCCCTAGCAAGATTGTATCCATGGGTTTTGGTTAGCCACCAGGGGGGATTTGAAGAGCCATCGTCCACTCCCACCATATTATCATTTTACATCTTATCTCCCATACATCCATCCCATTCCCCTA